>VYZQ01059791.1:52689-69600 GCA_013400655.1 Mystacornis crossleyi
GTTTAGTAGACAGTATTGCCATCTTTCCTTGCCATCTTCTGGGAAAGAAGTAGGAGGTCAGTATGGGTCAAGTGATCTGAATCCCACGTAGGTAATTTGTTTCCAGTTGGTGGGTTATTGGGCAGCTCCTGGTTTAGACTGCACATAATCCCTCAGCATTGCTTTTTGGAAACACCAGCCTCTCTGTATAGATAGTGCGTTCCTACAGCAGATGTGGAAATGAGGATGCCTGAGGACACCCTTGAATTTCAGAGACTGGAGAAGGTGGCAGCTGTATTACCTTCCCTTACACACAGCACGTGTCTGTGGAGCATAATCATATTCCTACAGCTTCCTTAGGGTCATCAGACTCTTTCTTACTGTAACCTCTTGGAGATCAGCCACCTCCAAAGGAGAGGAGAGACAGGCAAAGCAGTGGCTAGCCCTTTTTATCCTGTCTTCCTAAGGAAGTACAGTAGTAGCTGTGTGTTCCACACCTGTACTTGCAAGTGCTTGGAGGCAAGAGTGAAGAACTTGCCCTTCCTTTCACTCTGGGCTGCTCTCGGCCTGCGTTGTGCTGGCTGCCTTCATTATAAAATATGTAGCATCCCTCTGTGGTCAAGACTGTTCTAGAGTCAAGGAGCTCAGCCTTGTGGTAACAAAAGGGGGAAGGAGGGAGGAAGGAGTCCCATGTCTTGCTTTAATGCCAGCTGTTTAATTACCAGAGAGGACCACGATTACAAGTTGAGTCTCTGTTAAAGTTAGGCTGCAGAATGACTAGCAAGTCTCAAAAGGCACATGAAAACATTGCTCTTCTTTATGATGCATAAATCTCCTCCATTACACCCTGCCACACTAGTTTTGTGTTGTAGGACCAAAAATTAGGGCAGGTGCTACAGGACACAAATGCAGAGAACACAAGTCATTCTGCCTGCTTTTAGAAGGATCCTTTAGGTGCTTGGATTAAGGTAGGAGTCACTGTAGTTAGAAAAGAGATCTGGGTGCTCTGAGTCACTTTCTGGATAATCCCAAAATAAGTTCCTGCTCTGAACTTGCATTTGAAAAATGCTGGCCTGGGGAAAGGGAAGAAGAAGGAGGTGGGCTGTGAAAAGCAGGATACCTGAGAAAGATGAGTACCATTTCTGCAACCCACAGAGACACCAGAACCAGCTGATAGTAACAGTTTGACTGACCTGCTCTGGTGCACATTTTTAGTTCTGAAATAGTGATGATACTTCTGTGGAAAACACCTATGATAGCTACATCTCCCTTGTCTAGCTCCACTGATATGTTAGTGGTTAGCAGGGGTGAATCAGCTCCCCTTATCGTGTTGTAACTCTTGAACTAAAAGCCTGCTGCTTTGGTTTTTGTTTCTGATCTTCACCAGGGACCGAACCACCACAGTTGTGAATGTGGAAGGGGATGCCCTGGGAGCGGGCATCCTTAACTACCTGAATGAAAAAGAAAAGAAAGACAGAGAGCAGGACCTAAAGGAAGTCACCATAGAAGCAGTTGCTAACAGCAAGTCTGAAGCGGAAACATCACCATTGGTAACCCACAAAAACCCAATCCACAACACAACCAGCACAGCAGAGCCTGAATCCAAGGAATCAGTATTGTGAACTCGAGGCCACTTGTCAAGACCAGCCCTAGAGGTGGCCCAGGGACTTGGCAACGCACCCAGATGTTTGCAGTAGTGCAACCAGGGGCTGGATGGCTCCTGGAAGCGCTCAGTTCCAGTCTGTTTTGAAATATGCTGGCCTGGGGAAGGGGAGGGGGAGGTGGGGTGGGCAGAGAAAGGGTGTTAAGAAGGAACACTCGCTTTATAATAGTATTTTGATAGTTTATATGTGTACGTGTTGCACGTGCACACTTGTGTACACGGACGTGAGAACTGCCACTGAGGCTGCTGGTGTAACAAGGCTTCCATTAGTGAAGGCTCAGATGGGTTGGAGACAGGGAAGTAGACAAACCCAGTATGTGCTTATTGTAGGGGAAAATTAGTGAGCTTATTTTTGCTGCTGTTTGAATGGAGAAGCAGTCTAGAAACTCCAGAGTGGGTGAACATGTTGCTTGAATTTGTTTTCTAGCCTGGAAACACTTACCAACCATTACAGCCATGGTACGAAGCAACATTTTTCTCCCACTCCTCTTCCTCTCATGTTCTCCGATCCATTAAAAACATTGAATATGTCCTTAAAACTAGCTGTTTTCTATTTTTGAAATTTTTTTTTTCATTTCATACCTAAATTAATAGCTTATAGGAACTTGTTTCATTCTCCCACTGCATTGCAGCTCATAGCAGCTTTCCTGCCGTTCGGTGAGTAACTCCCAAACTGTGGGACCAAACATAGGAGATCTTTGTGCAGATCAAGGATTGGTTTCCTTCTTTCCTCTAACCAAGCTGTTAAGGAAAAAATCCAGGGGAGGTACAAATTTTGTTAAAGTAATCCCTTTGGGGCTGAAAAAAATGTTGAGTCTGTTCCAGCATTAGTTTGTCTGAAAGAGGCTTGCCTGTGACAACATCTCTAAGTCCAGAAGTCAGTTCCCTTCATGAAAACACACAGAATCCTCTGCTAGCACACCATGTCCTGCTCATGTTTATTTAATGGGTCAATCCAAACAACTTTAGTCATACTCCCCTTCCACCAAAATTGAATAGGGGAGGAAAAATTCTGAACACACATCATGTGGAAACTGATGACAGGCAAGTCTGAGTCGTGGCTTGAAAGGGGAAGAGAAGAGGTGAGTTTATAACCCCAAGCAGTTCGGTGATCTCTGCGTGCGAGCTGGCTACCTGTTCCTGCTAGATGTTCTTCTGGCAGCAGTTTACTTTTAGTAATTCTGGGTGGTGCTGGGCCAGCGTAATGTTTTAATGGCAGATGGTAACCTTTGCTTGAGGCTCAGCCAAATGCTTCTGGATTCTTACTCCTCCTTTTTGTCTTTACAGTGTCCTTCTTGAATTTACATCCCAAACCTGAACAAAGTCTGGCAAACTCATTGCAAAGATCCTGTTGATTTATCTTGGCTCTTTGGATGCTAATAGTTAAAAAATTACGACTACACACATGCCAAGATTTGCCTGGACTTGTGGTGTTTTCCCTTGGCTACTTCAGCAGGAGATTGCATGTGGTCAATCTCCACACTGTTAATTCAGCAATATATATTTACACTTAGCTTTGATATAAGGTAATGCTAAGTCTCCCTTTTTCTTTCTCCTCTCTTGCTTCAGAGGAATCTATCTTGGAAAGATACCAGCACTAGGAAGAGGCAACTCCAATTCCATAGCAGCAGCAGCCTTCCTTAGCAAAGCATCCCTCCTGGTAAAGGGACACAATGAATTCTGCAGAAAGACGTTCAGAGTGAGATGTGGCCACCCCTGGGGGAGAGTGCAGTGAGTGCGTCATGACTGGCTGGTTAATCCTGTGCACTGGAGCCATGCAGACAATCCAAGTAGGAAAGGATTAGTCAGCCCACTGGGAAACTGCAGGTAGAGTTTCTTTGTAACCAGTTTGTTTATAACCATGCCCACAAAATTTGGTCATTCCTTGGCTCATCTTCAAAATAGAAGGAGACAAACATAGTTCTGTAGGGATATCTTTTGCCCAGCAGATCAACTTCGCATTTCTTTCTGTTAGAATCATCCTGACTCCTTTCAGCTCAGGAAACCAAAAGCACACTTTCAAGTCTACGTATCTCTTTGAAAAATCTGAATGTACCAGAACCCCAAATACTTTTATTTTAAAGCAGTATATGCATGTCTCAAGGACGCTGAAAATCCTGACTGCCCCCTGTGTGCTGGGTTCTTGTGGTTTGACGCTGGGTAAGCACCAGGCACCCACAAAAAAACGATCTACTTATTTTCCTCTGCTGTAGCTGAGCAGAGGAGGGGGAATTCAAAACTTCATTTTCATGAGTTGAGATAAGCATTATTGGAAAAAAAACACTTTAAGGCAAAACAGGTTTAAAACTTAAACAGTTATAAAGAAGATTTATTATTAATAGAATTAAAAGTAAAAAGGGTAATGAGAACCAAAGCAAATCTTCAGAACACCTTTCTTTCCCAGTCCCTCCCTCTTTCCATTGACTGTGCAAGAAAACAAAAAATGGGGTTTTGGTCAGTCTTTCACTTCTTAAAAGTCTTTCTTCAGTATGCTTAAGGAAAAGAGTTTCTTTTGCTGTGCTGTGGGATCCTTCCCACGGGAGACAGTTCTTCGCAGACTTCTCTAGCATGGTTTTAACTTCCACAAGCAGCAGTCCCACCCGAACCTGCTGCAATGTGAGTCCCTCCCATGGGCCAAGCAGTCTTCCCACAGCTGCCCAGCGTGGGTCATTTTAGTTCATGGGGTTTAGTCTTTAAGGATGAGCTGTTCTAGTTTGGAAGCGAAGGCTCTCTATCTCTAACAGCAAGGGTCATCTCTCTCTCTTTCCGAGTTCCTCACTAGATCACAGCTTTTCAGCATCCACACACTCCAGCGTGAGCACGGCTCCAGCATCATCATGGGCTGAGTGTGGATCTCTGCACCCCCCCTGCACCTCATGAATTACAGGGAAACAGTTTTTGTATATAGTCCTCACCCCAGCTCGCAGGAGATCTCAGCTCCAGCGCTTTGAGCACCTCCTCCCGCTCCTTTTTTTCACTGACCTCGGTGTCTCCATGTTGGTTCTCCTCACGTGTCCTCACTTTTCCTTTTTCTCTGACTTGGAAGAAAGTTGGTGTCTGTAAGTTGCAGTTGAGAGGTTGACCTCATCTGGGCTGTGCATCGGGGAATTGCTCGCTGTGTCTCTCGCTGCTGGCCAGGTGGTTCCTGCCGGCACCGCATGGGCGGCTCCGGCCTCGGGAGGGCCCCGGCTGTGCTGTCCCGGCCTCGGGAAGGCCCTGGCTGCTTTAAGTGGTCAGGGTCTTATGGTAAGGCCACTGGGATAAAAATGAAAGGCTCTTCAGAGATGTGCATTTCAGCTGCTGTTCTTGACCTGCAGTGTAATGTGTTACACTGGGAGCTTCCTGTTCTGGGAGGCTGTGAGCTGAGAAGGTGCTCAGGAGCCTTGCAGGTGCAGCCAGGGGTACCTGCTCTGCTCTGCTCTCACCCAGGCACTCCACAAATCTGGTGCCAGTGTGGTACTTAACTCCAATGTCTCTTGACTGGACATATATTTCTGTTCTCCTGACATAACTGTAAATTGTAAACCTTTAGTCAGTTGCTTTTCTTTTTTTAAGAGGAAATAAATTCCATCTAGAAAACAGTATTTTTCTATTTGATTTTAGGTTGGGGTTTTTGTTGTTTTGGGGTTTTTTTTCTGGAAGGTACAAATTCTCTCCTCAGCTCATGTCCTACCATCTAGTACAGGAATTACTTTTTGAAAGAAAGATGTGGAGATTACGTGGTGTGTTTCTTGGGGTGTCCTGTGCAAGGCCAGGAGTTGATAATCTTCATGGGTCCCTTCCTACTCCATGGATTCTGTGATTCTATGAAATATTGGAGAGTCTGCAAGCCTTTGTCATATGCAATCCCACTTTGTCTCTGATGCCATTTATTCTTCCACTTTTACCTTTTTCAGTGAAGTTTCTTTGACCATTTTTCACCATCTTTTATTTCTTCTCTAGGATTGACTTTTCACTCCATGCTTTATCTATCACTGCCTGATCTCATCCTGTTTCCTGGAATACCCTACATTCTTCTAATGTTTCAGTGGCTCAGGAATAAATGGGAGAGTGGACAGAGTTTTGAGGGCTCTGGTTTGCATTCTGCCTTGATCCTGGCCTGAACTCAGCAGAAGTTTGTGAGCCTTGGTAATTTAGAGTTGCTCTGAGAGTGCAGAGCAGTATCTGTCTCTCAAAAGGAGAAAGGTGCTGTGTTTTTCTGTGCTGTGAGACATGGCTGCAGATGCCTGAAAAGCTGTAGTGAGCAGTGGAGGGTGCCAGGACTCAAATGCTTTTATTTTTTTCAGTAAAGATCCTGTATTCCTAAGAACTGAGCTTCAGCTGAGTCTTGGTGTTGTTCATTGCACTACAAGACTCGGTAATTGCAAAGGTCTTTAAACCCTTCTGAGGATGTCTCTTGCAGTCAGGATGGCTGTTGTGTTGAGAACAGACTAGAGCCAATCCCAGGGATGCGACTAGAGCCTGCAGGGATACGACTAACGGGACTGTGTCCTTCGCACATAACAGAGATGTGGAGCCAGCCAAAGTGCCACATCAGCTGGTGAAACAATCTCTGCTTTGTCTTCTCTGGGCAGCCCTGAGGAGGCAGTGCCCGGAGCTGGAGGTGGTGAGAGACTGGGGGGATGGTACGAGGGGCAGGAAGGTTTCATGGTGCTTGCTGTGTTCCCGTACTCTTCCCTGGGCATTTGCTGTGGCCAGTGACAGAGATGGACATGACCCAGTGCCACCATTCTTGTTCTCCTGAGGTTCCTCCTTATTTTGCAGCAAGAATAGGGAAATCTGAGGTGTTTAGGCAGTTCCTCTTTCAGTCAAGTCAAAGTCTCTGTCACCTCTGTGACTGACCACCCAGCCATATGTTGTAGCTTGTGTCCTCAAGAGTTGCAAAAGGGACAAAACCACCACCTCTTCTGCAAAGATTTGCAGTATTGGTCAATGGTCTGGGCTAAATCTTCACTCTGGTCCTCTATTAGCACAGTGCATTTTTGCAGCCACTGTAAAGCATCATCCTATTGGAAATGATAATTTTTAATTCTGACCCCCTCCCACAGGCAGTGAGCACTGGGCCCCAGGTACCAAGTCAAAAGACCTAAAGATAAACTCTCACCAAAGGAAAATTGTCACATCTTCACTGATTTTAACAGAGCCTTGGCAGTTCATAATCACAGAGCTGCCTGTAATGACTGATCCAGTGTCAGATGAACAGCACAGAATTAGGCAGGTTGCATAAGTCCTATACCTGTGCTTCCTTTTCTGTAAATTAGGTTAACAGATATTCACGTGTCTCTCACAGGCAGTAGTGTGGAAGATAGTGAGTTGCAATGTTTGGAAGGTGCTCTTAAGACACAGACCAGTAAATCTTGAAGAATAATGAACTTTTCAAAAATATGAAAGGAATCAAATAATGAAAGTATGCAGAGTTGCACTGTGCTAGAGGAGAGGAATGATGGAAAGGAGATCAGCTGGATGCGTTTGCTGGGCTAATTCAGGGGGAGCAGGGGAGTTGGTGTCAGTCTGAGCTGCAGTTCAGAAAAGGGATGTGACTTAGTCAAGGGTGACACAGTGCCCTGTTCTATCTGCCTCCTTCCATCTCCACCTGACATGCCATGAAAGCTTAGGCTCAGGTAAATTAACAGACATCACCATGGATTCAACATCTAAACTGAGAGTCTTGACAGCTTAGTTCCTGACTAGTTTCAGTGGGAGAAGGAGCTTTTCAGCTCAGAGAACAAGTTGTCTTCTTGTCAGTATGTGTGACAGAGGTGGAGAAAAAGAAGGAAGAGCTGGAAGGCTGCAGGGGCACGGTCACAGAAAACAGGGTAAGCAAGAGGATAAAGAAGCATCTTTTCCTTGGCTTTTTGATATGGATAGGATCAAGAAGGCTGCAGGCATTTGTCCGGCATGTGGCAGAGACAAAGCAAATCCCTGCCTGCTGCTTGGGCAGGATTGGCGGGGAGAGGCAGGAGTGCTGAAGTTTCTGAAATGCATTGTCACTGAGCAACAAGGCAGCGTGCAGAGAGCCAGCGTGGAGCTCTGATAAGCTGCTTCTGGCTGCTGGCCACGAGCAGAGGAATAGCGGTAGAGTTCTGGATCAGGGATTGACCCACATTCCTCCTTGCAGGATAGCTGGGACAAATGCTCCTCAGATAAATGCATGGAGACCATTATTCTCCAAGGACAAAGACCAGCTTGTTATCTGTGGGAGCATATTGATGAAAGCCATGTTCACTTGCTGGTTCAGTTTCCTGCAGGAGGGAGGAGGGTTTGACGAATGATCTAAAACTTTTTCCGGACTTTGAGCAACACACTGAGACAGTTGCCCCTGCATATTTTAACTCTTGACAATAAGTGATCAAGAGCCTTATTTGGCTCCCGTAGGTCTTCGCATCTGAGCACTGTCTTGGGAAGTTAATGTTAACACAGAATTCATTCTCTGCATGGGATCTTTACAGATATTTGTGACCAGCAGGCATCAGTTCGCAGCTGCACAAGTGAATGAATATAGAAAAAGGTGAAAGAACTCTCTCTTGAGTCACATGGAGAGTTGCCAAGCAGTCTAGGAGCAGACCCTGAGTCCTGAAGCCAGGTTCATTGTTAGCTAGCAACTATCACCTCCTTAAAAAAAAATCCACACCTGAGGGTTTAGAAATATATTTGATTCCGTACAGAGTTTTTAATAGAAGAGGAAAAAGAAAATCTCTTTCATTCAAGAGTTCACAGTGTGGTTACTTATCAAATTATATCTCGGTATCAGCAGATGCATCATTCTTAACAGTTACAAAATCTCATTTGGATTTAACCTCAGATCTCGGTNATCCACACCTGAGGGTTTAGAAATATATTTGATTCCGTACAGAGTTTTTAATAGAAGAGGAAAAAGAAAATCTCTTTCATTCAAGAGTTCACAGTGTGGTTACTTATCAAATTATATCTCGGTATCAGCAGATGCATCATTCTTAACAGTTACAAAATCTCATTTGGATTTAACCTCAGATCTCGGTGCCAGCAGGAGGTGAGGACTGTGGACATTTCAGCAGGCCAGCAGCTCTTATGTGAAATCCTGGTCAAGAAACATTTGTACTTGTCTCCCAAGGCCACAGATGCTGCTTGCAAGGCAAACAGGGCTACCAGTAGGAGCCAGCACGAGGAAATGGTTTTTGAGCCAACTCTGTTGCAATGCAAAGTTAACGGTGTGGTTTCAAGCCACAGAGACCATGAAATTCAGTATTAGATGTTCCTTAGGATAGCTTTCGCTTGCTCCTTCTGGTAAAACAACGCAGAGAAAGTAATGCTCCTCCTTGCCAAGCATGTATTTATAGATTGCAGCTAAACTGCATATGGCATGTGCGTGCGACTTAATTGCAGTTACATTGTGCAGAAGGAAATTACTAAGGGAACTCTTCTCTCAAGGAATTGTTTACACATCTGATTCCCCCAGATTACATTCCCACAGAAAGAATTGTACTTAACCATAAAAACTACTCCAGGTATTAACTGGTTTGGATTGTAGCTTTTTTAAGAACCAGAAGGAATGCCACAAAAAGGACAGGCCAAGGCCTTCACTGATGTGCGCTGATATAATTTCTTGAACTTTCCATGGCTTCTGGATTTCTGGTGGAGATACCTCCTTAGAAGCATAGGGGATTGGTCTGGGCCTTTTAAGATGATCCTGATCAGCAAAGTAGCAGTAAAGCAATGTTTTTAAAACTTCTTGGCTGTAACTAGAGGCACTTTATGTGCTCAGAGTATTCTTACGATGTGGTGCCTCTAATAAGAAAAAAGTGTTTTCCTAGTGGTCGGTGTTGATCCAGAAGGAAACTTCCTCATGTTTTGTTCAGTTTGCCTTCTCTGTATCCCTCCTGCAGAGTCTATTGTGTTCCTTGGAGTCTGCCCAGATCCCAGCAGGATCAGGCTCCTATAGTATAGGATAGATCAAACTTAAAGATATTCTGGCCCCATGTGAGGGCATGGACTGTTTCACATCCTGTTAGGAGGGGACAAAGACGTGGTGTCAGCTTTGGAGAGCGTCTGCACTGAACAAATCCTGCTTCATTAATCCTACTTCCATACCTTAATGACATTTTACACTTAATCAGTCAAATAATTGTGACCAAGGTGGCCTAGCCCTTGCTGCCTCCCTGCTCTGCTCCACAACAGATGCTCTGTTGACATGTCTTCCCTGAAGGCCACTGTGGAGATGATGTGTTTGCCATCCATGAGCATTCCATTCTCTTAAGAACACCATCTTATTTAAACTTCCTAAGTTACTATCCCAGCTGCACTCTTGTAAGGCCATGCTGTATGGGATGGAGACCACACGCAGAACCGCAAATAGCTGAGCAGACCTCTGCTCGTGGGAGATGGATGGGCCTCTGCTCCTGAACTGCTTCTTGGTTATGGAAAACTGAGACTGACTCACTCACATTTTGTGAGGGTGAAGATTTTGATTGGATTTTGATTAATCCCTCAGATTCAGGGATAGCAGGACCACCCCTGCACATGAGGAGTCCCCTTCTGCCTTATTATCCTTAAAGGTGCCTTGTCCTGGTTCCTGTCAGGACAAATGCGAAGTTGCTGTTTGGCTTTCAAATATAACTATGCACCAAAGCTGAGAGACTCCATTATCCCTGGAGACAGGAAGGAGAATGTGATGTCCTCGTGTGAGACAAGGAAGGTGATTTTCTCTTCTTTATCCTGTGAGCTCTCTGACAGCGATCCTGAGGTGTGTATGTGTGCGTGTGCTTTTATTTCTACCTGAATTCAAATTGCTCTAATTAGGAGGGAGGATTATTGTATTTTTATATGCGAAACCATTTGATTAATTACTTTAATTAAAAAGACAGATGAACTCTGAAATTCACTGCCATCCGCTCCAGTACAGTCCAGTATCACTGATACAAACGTATCTGCCTTCAGGGTGAAAGAGTAACCACTCCATTGAGGAAGTGTTTGTGCCATGTGGGTGTGTTGATCCTTGTGAACATCTACAGCTGTTCCTCTTTTAAAGCTGTGGATTTCATCCTTGTGACTCTGTATCAGCCTTTCCGTTGTCTACCGAGAACAGATGTACGTGCACATATGCAAAAAAAAGACCATACTGCTGTGTCTGGGGGTGTGTGACCCTGGGGCAGATGTTACAGATGTGTGTTGTGTAAGAGCTCCCTGCCTGCCTGGGGAGCAACCAGTCCTGTGGCTCAGATTGGGATGGTTTGTTGTATTAGGAGTGTGACACAGTGGGATACTCTTTTTTTCCCTCCTCTCATGGAAATGTATATTTGTTCTCTCTTTGTGTAGCTTCTCAATCTAAAATAAAACCCACCCCAAACAGAATTCATGTTTCCATCTTTGTTTGAAGAAGACCTGGCCTTTTAGTTGGGTCAGCCTTGCACAGGCAGTGGGACATCCTGCTGGACCAGGCTCTCAGGCTCTGTCACCTGAGCAAAGACTCCTTGGGAAAAGCCCCTGCATGAGAATTGTGCAGCTTGGTGTTTGGTTCCGATTTCCCAGACCCTGGCCTTTGCTGGCATGCTGGTGTCACTGATTGTCAGCATTCAACCCTTTCCCTGCTGGAAAGGGTTTCTCTAAGCCCTCTGCACTGGTACTGGGATCTAAAGGGGCTTTGGAAGAGCCTGGATTAGCAGTTATGCCGTGGTGGGGTGGAAGGGCTGACAGACACAGGAAGGGCTGCTGCCCTTCTGCCAAGCCAACTGGCTTTGTTCCTTGGAGAAGGATTGAGGAGTGGGAGTAATCATTAGGAAATGCTTTTCAATAGGCAGCCGGGCTGGTAAGTTTGGAGTAATTTTACATTTGCCACACACAGTCCACCCAAGCAGTGTGCTGGTCTCAGAACTGAGGGCTTGGGTTCGCCATCTAAGTGGGTTTGATAAAGCTTTTCCATTAAAAGCTTATATATCTGCAAAGAGTGGATTCTGTCCTGAGATGCACACATATAACATCACAAATCCGGGGAAAAACATTTACTACGTAAGTGTAGATCGGTTAGTTTTGAGCATTAAACCCCCAGAAGAAATAAACAAGGGGGCAAAATTTGCAAGAATTGCCAGCACCAAAAGAAAGAAGCGTAATTGAAGGACTCGCTCATACATGACTTACAAACTGTGACTGGTGTTATGCCCTGGAATGTGAATCTTACAAAACCATCAATGTGGTGGTTTTCCCAAAAGCTCCATGGTTGTGTCTTTGGCTTCTCACTTCCTAGCTGAACCCCTGAGGAGATACCTAGAGGAATGCTTGAGCAGGGGGATGTCCTCTGGGATCAGAGCCTGGAGCCATTCACATGTTGGCTTTGCATACAGGTTTTCTGAAGTCTCCTGAGGTGGCTGTCAGAGCCACCATGACTTGCCATTTGAAACCCATGAAGCTTTATGAGACTTGTGGAAAAGGTGGAATGATTGCTTGTCTTTAATGAGGACTGAGCTAAGCCTTAGACTGAGTCCTGGCTGCCTCCAGCCAGACGTTACTAGTACTTGTTAGGCATTATTATGGATAAAGACATAAAGTTTCCTATGATGTTTCAAGAAAGAGATAAAAGTTGGATATGTTCTAATTAAAGTTTTCCTGCTTTCCAATTTCTTAATTTCTTTTTTTTTTTTTTTTTAAGAGGAAAGAAGTACTTTTGGGAAAATGCTCCTCACTTCTTTCCTCTCAGAAGCTCTACGCAGGCAACATATTTGTCTCATTCACATGAAGAAAAGCATTTAAAAGTAAATTTATTACCAAGCCACTGCTATTGTTCTAACTTAATATTTGCAGAGGAAATCCAATTATGGCCAACGAGAAATTAGTCCTTTCTTTTAATCCCCAGTTTGTCTGATTAAGGTAGATAGAATTATAGGAGAGTGCTTTGTGAGTTAAACAGAAGACAATACAATTTGTTCTGCACCAAAATTAATGGTTTGATTCGTACAGGTTGTGTGGTACAGCTGCACTACCTGGTCACCTTTAAAATGTGTAGGTTTGTTGAAAGTCAGATCTCTGCTATGTCCCCATTATGTGCATTGAAGTATCATTGAATCATTGTAGGGGCTCTTACGGAAGGGGAATATGGTATTTATTTACATTTTAAGCTCACTTTAGCCACCTGCACTACAGATGTCATTCACTCTCAAGCAACAAGTTCAGTCCAGCCCAAATCACTTGGGTGCAACATAACCACTAGGGATGATGCTTGTGAATTCTTCACTAAACCTCCCAGTTTTGGGGCAGTTGTTCGTCTTTAACAATCGATAGTTGTTTTGTGATGATCCTTTGCTGCAGTCTCTCTTCCTGCCTGGCTGCAAGGGAGGGGAATGGGAGATGTGATGCGCTGCCATTCTCCTGCCGTCAGAGAGGAGGCTCTCCCTCAAGTGAGTTGTGTGTGCTGTGGTCTTAGCAACAGCTCAAATTATCAGTCCCAAATTCTTTCCTGGTGTCATTTGTTAATAAATTCAAGCCCTTCTTACCCACCCAGATCTGCTATTTCTTCTGGCACCTACATAAACAGATTTAAATTTGTACTAATCCCAGTATTTCTTTTACAAAGGTCTGTGCTGGCAACTGGTTTCTGCAGATCCCAGCTCTGGTTTTGAGGAGTTCTTGGTTCTGCTCAGACAAAGGGCCTAAACACCCCAGCAACTGGAATGAAAAAGAAGTCACTCACATTTCTCCACTGAAAGCAGAAATAAAATCTTACATTTAATAAGAAAATTTAATTCCAGTTATTCACTGTCTGTTATAATTCACATTGATGAAAAGCTGCCACTGCCTCTTGACCACTTGGCCCCTATTTCTTTCACAGCATCTTGTCACCTTCCTCAAAGGCAAAGCATCTGGACCACACCAGCTCCATCCCACTCACCCCCCTCTGCTACACGGCGCCTGGCCCTGGTCTGCAGCTGTGTGAGTGTTTCAGAGGGCCCGGGTAGAGGTAAGGAGGTGCTGTGAGGGAATGCAAACCCCTGGAACCCCGCCTTTGTGGCTACGTTGCTGACGGGCTGGCCAGGCTGTTCGTGGTGTGATGGGCACATCGTGTGGCCAGAAAGGAGAAGTGCAATTTCTGTTTGACCTTTTCCTTGGGCTAAATCCTACCCCTCGGTCCAGCTGTGCAAACAAGTGGTAAAGCGACTCAAATTGCCCAGCACTGGACAACACACCCAACTCTGCACTTCTAGTCTGACACTAAAATATTTGTCACTCTAGTTTTCCCTCTGTTCTTCCTTAATCCTACCTTACATGCTTCATTTATCAGCTGCCATGGGTGTGCTTAGGTCATATTTTCAGGTGCTTCTCAGAAATCAAGAAGAAGAAGCATCAGCAACCTTTTTTAGAAAGTATTCAGTAACTGTGCAGTGATGATCTAGAGGAGTGATGGGAAGTGTGTTGGCTTTATAAAGAAGCTAAAGCAACGTGGCTGAGCTTGAACCTGCTTATTTAGGCATTACCAGAGCAGCTGTCCAGCTGAATGACTGGATTCCTCGGGAGCCTGCTGTAGTTCAGCACCATAAGTAGCTGATTAGTGACTTCCAGTGTCAGAATAGAGAAAATCTGCAGGCGCTACCTGGAGAAGAAGGTCTGGGAAAATGGAAAAGTGCAGGGCTGAAATTCACAGCAACATCAGAAAAATTGAGAGAGAGTCTAGGAAACAGAGGCTGGAAAGAATTGATAAGAGTAATTACTTGCACTAATACTGGTGGGAAACGGTAGGTTCAGGAACAGGATCAGGAAGTTATGGGCAGTCAGAAGCAGAACTCGTGTGCTGTGAATAAGGCAGATCCTGTTCCAGGGTGTGTAAGCAGGATCACAGCCTGGACTACCACACCGGTTCTGCCTAAGTACAGCCAAGCCCATGCTGGAGCTTTGGACCAGTGCTGAGCTTCAAAGAAATGCGGCCCAAAGAATGACAATCAAGATGAGAACAAAGAGAATGGTCCACGATGTGGAAATCCTGGCCTCTGGGGAAAGGAAAAGGGTTGTTAGCCTCGAGAAGAGAAGGACAAACACCTGCAAACACCTTTCAGAGAAGGGTTAGGCAGAGCTAACAGTGCCCTAAGCAGTTTGTATGAAGACTAATTATATTGTTATCAGTGCTCTGGGAACAGATAGGTTAGGTCCAAGCCCTGCATTTGCTGACGTCTCATCCCTCCCAAGCGTTTGCGTTTCGAGACTGAAATTTGATGCTGAAGATAGTGCAGATGCCGTGCAAGAACATATGGTGCACCTCCAGGCTTCAGGTTTCATCCCAGAGAGCCGGCTGCCTGGCTTGTAGCGTGAAACCATTCAGGGTAGAAAGAAATAATAAACTGAAGTGCCAAAGACTCTGGATAACTGCAGGTCGCTGCAGTTAGGGGCATATTAAAACTCTGAAAACGTACAGCTGGTGTTCATTATGGATCCAGTTCTGTACAAAAAACATGGATATTCCCACCAAAAATGTAACTTCTCATATATCAGAAATATACTGCTTTCATTTCTGCTCATCATAAGGAACTTCATGTCATAGATATGGAGATTACTGCCGAATTGTTGCATCCACAGGTGCAGAGAAATAATTTGTCTTTGCTGGAAAAGAAAAACAAGTTTGAAAGAATCCTGAGGTCTCAAACCAGCAAGAAAATATCCTTGTTAATCTTTGCCAGCCTTGGGTGACTTCGGGTGGGAGTTTGGCTGGGTTGACCCTGTATTATAGATCAAATAAGCCAGTTTCTCTTCAGCAAAGTTCCTAACAAAGAGGGCCAGATGCCAGCAGAAGAAAATCGGTATTTCCCCCCTGAATTGCTTAAATAATCTCTCCTTTAGATCACCGGTTGATTTTCCCCCTTGTTTATTGACACCCACTCAGCCCAACCCGAGGGGAGGGGAAAGATTTCTCGGCGCTTTGGCTGTTCCCGCAGACATCCTGGCACTCGTTTGATCGGGGGCGGAACAGGACGCGGACCTTTCCTGCCGGGGCCGAGGCCGCAGCCGGGTGCTATTCAGCTCCCAGAACAATGCCTGGCAGCTCCCGAGTAATTCAAACCGGCTAAAAACAGCCCAGCCTGGGGATGAATCATGGCTCATCCGTGTTTGCTTCCGCCTTTCCACTCGCCTGAAATCAGCACGGCCTCTACTGGCAGGCAAGCGGCTCCCCGGAGAATAAGCAATAAACAACATTTTAAAGGGGTTTTCTTTCACAAGGGCTGTGCCTGTGTGAATTCCAATTAAAAGGCAACTCTCGAAAGTGTGCATCCGGGGCAGAGGGATGTGCAGCCTGCCGGAAGACTTGCTGTAACATTCATCAAAGAAACAGCAAACACAGAAATATTACACAGAAACAGAGAGGATCTGGGCTTTTTCCTGGCTGTGGGTGCTTCTGAGAGCACCCACCGTGTTATACTGCAAGCGTTACAGCTCTGCTTCTTGAAGCAGCCCTGCAAAAGATGTTTCTCTAGGGAGAAAAAGCAAGATATTCCAGGATGTACAAGGGGCTGGGTCCACTGGGTGCAGCAGAATAAACCCAGTTCATAGCCACTGGGAATCTGGACCACAAACACGGATGGCAGAGCTGGAGCAGGCTGCCGGGACAAAGAGTGTGGCCAGCACCAAAGCACTAGCCAGGGACTTGGGATACCTGTGCTGTTCCCCTCACCCTGCTGCCAAACTGATAAGCAAACCCAGGATGTCTCTTTGGTCCTTCCTGGCCTAAAGCTGGGAACAATGTTTTCCATAAAACACTTTTTCAGATACCTGACCTCTAGAAATATCTCAGCATTATCTAAGAAATAATCTCCAGGAGCAGGTGACATGGACAAAAACCACCAGAGTCAGCCAACGGACAGCAACAAGGGGAAAGCTTTTTATTTCTACGTGATATGGGAACTTGTCAGGATATGTCCACTCCAGCCACCAAAGAAGGGTCTGGCCACGCACGAACCCCAGAGCAGCCTGCTTTAAAGGGTGGCGTGGGGATCTTCCCAGAAAGCTGCCCCGAGGGCAGGGCACGGCATCCCACAGGGATCACCCCTGGAACAGACCACCGGAGGGAGGTCTTGCACCGGGACCGCCTCCTGCAGCCGTGCCTGCAGGATACCGGGGTCCCTTCGCCACGGCGCGGGCAGCTTCAGTCGGTTTGCAGCGCGGTGACGCTGCCAGGGCACAGCTCAGCCCCGGGAAGGTCAATATAGGGGTACAAGGAAACACCCTGTAGCTGAGACAAGCTCCTCAAGAGCGTCCGGGGACGCTCCCCAGGTTCCCGGTGCCCAGCGGGACCCGGGCCGGGAGCGGGGCGGGCCCGGCCC
>VYZQ01059792.1:36949-68916 GCA_013400655.1 Mystacornis crossleyi
CTGAAAGGAGATTGCAATGAGGTGGGTGTCGGTCTCTTCTGCCATGTCTCAAGCGAAAGGATGACAGGAAATGGCTTCAAATTATCCCAGGGGAGGTTCAGATTACGCATTTGGAAAAAAAAAAAATCACTGAAAGAGACATCAAGCATTGGAATAAGTTGCCCAGGGCAGTGGTGGTGTCACCATCTCTGAAAGTGTTCAAGAGGTGTCTGGATGCGGCTGCTGGGGATATGGGTTAGGGCTGATTGTCGTGGTGTCGGGTTGACAGCTGGATTAGATGATCTTGAAAGTCTCTCTCAACCTTGATGATTCTGTGATTTGTGGGTTCTTGCCTTGCTGTACTTCCTCCAGCATGGAGGTGTAGTTTAATTCTCAATTGTACATTGTGAAACATTTGATGCTTACTTTTTTGGTAACTTTTAGGAATGTTACCTCAATAAAACATCTAATTTTAATGTTCACTTGTTCAGTAGGAGTATTCTTGTGAGACCTATTGTATTTTCCTGTATAACCTCTCATCAAAGATGAAGTAGAAAACATACAACAGCATCCCTTACTGAAAATAAACTTAAGTGAGCTTAGGCTGAAGTCTTAAATTATTAACAAATGGCACTATATATCTAAGAGTAGGCAAGTCTATTTTGGTCCTCTGGAAATAATAGAATTACTATTTGCTATGTATTCCTAGTCTTCTTCAAAAATTGCCCAGCCAATCCAAAATGTGATTGCATTAACCATATTCAAAGAGTGTATTTTCACACTAAAAACAAGTAGAGAAAAAGGTCTTTACTTTCACACAGAATACCCAAGATACCATCCCAAGAAGACAGAGACCGGTTCTTCATAATGGAGCAGCGGGAGTACGAGAGAGCACAGGCACAACGTGAAAAAAGAGAGGTGCTTCCTGGACATACAGAAGCACTTTTCCCCATGAAGACGTTGTCAATCACTTATGTGGATCTGGTAAAGCATATCCTGTTCAGCTCTACCACGGGAAGTAACAACACACACACACTTTAGCCTTGCATATTGTTTATAGACATAAAATCAGGATAGGTAAAAATTCAAGCCAACCTTTGGAGGGTTTCGGTTCTTCCTGAAGAATTCTGAAATATTTATAAGAAAAGTAGTTCAAACTCAAAAACACCTTAGTGATGCTTTAGATAGCTAAAGCAGATAGAAGAGCCTGTGTATGAACATTTTATTTAGGCATTTGGAAAGGCATCAAAAAAATCCTTAATGTATTGCTCTATACTGATCGTCTAACAAGAAGAGAGAGAATTTCATTTCTCTACTGTAAGATCTCTGTTAATTTCTTTACTTAATAGTCTCTCATTTTCATTAATAATAGCAATAAGGTTTCATACGGAAAAAAAATCATGGGAGAAGTATTTTGGTGGCATTTCTCTTAAGAAATGACACAGATGATGCCTTGTACTGACTCAAAATGTAGTCTGAATTTTATATTTTATTACTATTAATCAATATATCCAGGTCACTTGCTATTGTATTTGATGAAAATTGTTGTTCATTCACACATTCAGTCTTCCAAGAGATCAGCTTCTCCCAGCTTGCCAAGTACCTAATGCAGGTCCTCAGTGTACCATGACTTTTTCCTTGTGGTTGAGCTAGGGGAGGATTTGATGCAGAATAAAAGTAAAAGTAATTAATTTTGTAATTTTATGCAGAACGGGATTTCCATTTTTCAGTTCCCTAAAAACCCAGTCACTGTTTCCTCTGTAATTCTCCCTGGTCATGTTCTGAGAGGGTAAATGATTTGATCGAGTTGCATAGGCAGATTTCAAGGGGTGAAAAAAACTAGTGGAGAAAATTAGCAACCTGAAAACATTTTTACCTGGTTCCCAAGCAGAAGAATTGAAGCTGTGTTTCCAACAGCAATTCTCATGTCTTGTACATTCCAGATGCCAAATTGTGCCAAACCTCCAAGTACAGCTACCAGCATATTAAATTATTTCTTACAATAAAAGAATAGGCTGCTTCCAGCCCTGATCCTTGCTCCTGTCCCACTGTCTCATCCATATATTGTGATCAGCTGGAAGGGGAAATTCATGGCTGAAAATTAAACCAGTAGTGAAAACAGGCTATTTTTAACTTGTCCCCATTCCTTGCCTATCACACAGCTCCACAAACAATCATCTTGGTGTTAATGAAGCAATGAACTGGAGCAGTAGCTGACATGACTGTTCAAAAAATATAAGTATAAACTCATGATTTTCCTTCATCATGATGAGCTGGGTATAAGTGCTTGTGAGTCTTCTTTCCCCTTTTGAAATTATCCTTTGAGAGCTGTGAACTGTGAATTAATTTTAATGAAACAGCAACACTGAAATTTGAAGATGTTCAGGTTCATACTACACATCGCTTCTTCACTTACCATCCTAGCAGAGCCAGCCAGCTAATGGGATCCTCTCCTGCTTCTGCATTTCCATTTCAAATATTTGGAAAACCAAATGCACATAAAATGTTCTACAAAATTACGAAAAAATCCTGAGGTTCCTGTTCCCTCACTCCACTTCTTTCCCAACTTCATGGATGTATCTATTGCTGAACAACTGGAACTATGACTTTCCTAAATACATATATATGGTGAAATGGATATTAATACTGATTCATTCTGTCTTCTTCCCTGAGCATATTTTTGTGCAGAGATTAATATGGAGTAGATATTGTGCTGTCTTTAATTTTCAGAACTATATAACTCCTAATAACATTTTTTTTCACTTGGTTAAAGATGTAGTTTTTCTTTGATTTAGTCTCCTCAGCTTTTCGGCATGTTTCATTTTTCCTGCTTTTTGATATGATTATTGAATTGTCTTGAATATCTCAAAATAGCACCAAGTAAAAGATGGACGAACAATCTAAGATGGTTTCTTTTTCCTCACATTAACTTGCAGCTCTAAGGTCCTCTCAAGCCAGTATGAAACACTCACTGAATATACTCACTAGACACTGAGAAAGCATGTGAGTGCCTCACTAAAATCATGTAGCATATCCTTCTGTTATGAAGACATATCTCTTATTAAATAATGTAAATGCTGTTCCTTTAAAAAATCCTTAAATACTTCCACTGTGAAATCTAGTTCTACTTGCAAATGGATAAAATAAAGTTTTCTTTTCAGTAATCTTTTGTAGCTCAAAAAGTCATTCAACTGACTTTTTGTTGTAAAATTTAAAGTTCAGTAAATGGTCAGGTTTTTAACTCTTTTAGACCAAATGCATGGAGAAGTAGGACCACAGATTCTTAATTAGTTTTGATTAACTAATTAGTTTTGAGGGAAAGAGGTCTGGTTTGCTCACACAGTATGTATGTAACCATAAACCAGTATTTAGTGATGACTTGTGAAAGTAGTGCATACTCAGTTTATATTTCAGCCACAGCTGTACAGAGTAATGCTGTTTCTTCCACATTTGTCTTTCCTGTCTGTGCTCCTTTCTGGAAATTCTAAGTTACTACAGTATATTCCCCTTATTTCTCAAAACTGATCTTCAATTTCAGTGTTTGTTTTGTTTACAAAGAATGGGTTTGAGAATGCTGTTTCAGAACACTCCTTTAAGGCTGGAATTTGAAGGAGTATAATTACAGTTTTCAGTCTTGTTTATTTTTGATAATTAGAGATGTCGCGGTGGCGGTGGTGTGCGGAGGAAGCTCCTCCGGTGACCCGGCTCCCTGTCACCGGCGACACCAGGACGGGTACGGCTAGGTCTGCTGACAGACTTCGCCGATCCCCGTGAATCCTTTATCTTTCCGTTGAGCACACTCCACAGTACTGTAGTCCAGATGTTAAACGACTCGGGCGAAAGAGAGAGGAGGACTCTGTGCAGGGGTTCCAACCGAGTTTATTAGAGGCCCTGGCTGGACCTCCTCACCTCGGGGAGACTGCCTGAGCAGAGCCCCGATCAACGCACGAACCGGGACCTTTATTGGGGGGCGGAGAAAGGGGTAGGAGGCGAGGAAGGTCCAATGGGAACAACTCAGGGTGTGGTTTCAGGGGAAAGGGCACTCCTGGGGACCAATTGCCAGGAGGGAGGAGGGACTTCCTGGAGACCTAGCCTATCACTCGACGCCCAGCCTGGAACTTTCTAGAGGCCAGGCTGGGCCCCGGGCTGACAGACAGGTTCCCTGGGGAGGGAAGAGGGTGGAGGGACACGCCTCAGGGGAGGTACAGGAGTGGGACATACCATCTTGGGGAAGTACAAAGGGGTACATGGGATAAACCAAATGGGGTACAGTACATAAATTGAACATAAAATACAAAACATGAACACAAAGCACCGCTACATAGAGATATCTGAATAAATACCACTAAGTATATAATTTAATAAATCCTTTAAGAAGGCTGGAACAAGAAATTATGCAAATAATTTTATCTATTAGTTAGAATCATCAAATGATGATTTTTTGAAATTAATTTTCTCCCTTTGATATTTTTTTGTCTGTATCCAGTCCATTCCCCATTATATACATAGCAGGACAAAATTTTTTAGACAATTATTTCTCAGATATCTCTTATTTTGACATCTGTAAATCAACTTGAGCATGACTTTCCATACTAAGAAGTTATTTTTCACTGAGTTGAATTTCATTCACCTTTACTAGCAGCAGGGTGAATTTCTGGAGGGGAGGAAAAACATACTTTTAGATAGATTTTATACTCAGGGATGGAACTACGAAGATAACAAGTTGTCACAGTTACAGTACAACATTTTCATTTCTCGTGATGTGGCTGCTTTTGAACCTGCAGGCTAGCTTTAGGTGGTTCCACACAGGCAGCAATTTGGAAAGAATTAGCTATGGGCTTGAGTGAATTTACTGGCCAGATACCAGTAGGAAGAATTTCTACTGAATTTGCTCTAGCACCAAAACTGCTGCTGTCCCTTCCCAAAATTTTAGGTGTTTCAATAACTCAAGTAAACTTTTCAACTTTTACACAGTTTGCTGTGTAACTATGGATCTAATCAGTGGAAGTGTCTTTCCTTCATACATGCACATCACATTTTTTAGTTTTCCATTATCATGGTGTCGTCTCCTGCAGAAAAGCAGCTTTTTCTCTCTGGCACAGTTCCAAGGTGCTGCTGTTTGAATGGAAGATTATCCAGGTTCCCAAACACTTGTTGCCATACCAACCCAACTGATGGCACAGCCTTGTTGCTGAGCAGCTGGCTTGATACAAATTGAGGTTTTACAAGCTAAACTACAAACACATGGCTTGGTTCAAATACAGGTTTTACAAGAGAATCTACAGCTCCTGAAATCTGCATTAACACATTTACTGAACTATGAAGCCAGTGGTTAGAAATGGCTTTCAGCTGTAACTCTAAAACTGTAGGTTTTCATTCAAATAGTACAATTTCTATTTTCATTAAAAATAAGCTGTATTTATGAAATCTAGTTAACAAAATATGTGTTCTGTAACAAAACTTCCTACTGTCATTGATCTTCATGATTTTTCAAGACACTGGAATTAAAATTAGAGAATTTTCAAATATAATCTAGAGAAAAATCTGATTTGTTCTTGCAAAATTCTCTGTTCTTTTATCACCCTGGAAATTATTTGATAAAGTCTCAGTAAAAGAATGAGGTAGTATTTTGGAATCTCAATTAGGGCTGACTTACTTAAGCAAATGTAATTTTTTTTATTATCTTATTTCTTAATCAACTAGTGTGCTTTACTACCTCTATGTAATAAAGGATGTGCAGTCCCAAATAAGTCAGGAATAGGGGTTTGGCTGTGGCTGACTGGGGATTAGTCTAGCAGAAAATAGCCTGGGATGATGTTAGACAAGAATTTGGGTGAAACTGCAGTGTGGCCCTGTAGTGATGATGTGGCTGCATTAGCAAGAAGTCAAGGGAAGTGATTACTCCTTTCTAGTCAGTATTTGCAAGGATAAGTCTGTCCTCTTCTGTGTCCCCCTCCTCCCCAGTACAAAAGAGACTGAGACACCAGAACAAGCCCAGCAGAAGTGTTCTAACATAGTGGGGTGCTGTAGCTCACCATATGAGGAGACACTAAAGAAGGTGGCTTATTCCAGGCTGCGGAAGACTAAAAGTATAACTAGTCTTCATCTACGTAAGTGCAGGCTATAGAAGACTCTCACTCCAGCTTCTCTATGAAGGGCACAGAATGACAGGCAATAGCCACAACCTGTAGCAGGGGGAATTCTGACAGGTACAAGGAAAAAAGATGAAAGCGAGAGTGGTTAAGCACTGGAATACGTTTACTAGAGATGTGAAATCTCCATCCTTGAAGATATCCAAAAGATGACTGGACAAGGCAAGAAATCCCTTCTAGACTAAACTATTCTGTAACTCTAAGGTCAAGTTAAGCAGAGAGGTTATCTGTTCTTTCCCAGGAAAGTAATAAATGGCTTCATTTAATCACTCTGATAAGGTCAGTGAAAGCAATAAATGCCTCCCTAGAACTGCTGAAAATGGATTAAACACTGCCTTCAGCTAACACAACATTAGAGCTATCACAATCTGTCTACTCTTTGCCGCTCATTGTCCAATGACACATTTTGGCAGTGATGATTTACCAGACAAATGTATCAACTGCAAAGCTGAAACTTACTTTGTTTAGTCAAACTTCCCTGAACATCTATAGCATCTCTTTGGGAATGTTCTACTGGCACTCCATGTACTGTGCTTACAACTAGTCTGCCTCAGAGTTGAAGGGGTTTGTGTATCTTCTATCTTTTTAAAACTATGACACAGGCACTACTGTACTGCATCACACTGATATTTATGAATATAGGTCTTCGTAAAAATGTAATCTTGACCTTATTGAAAAGAATGGTTAATCCCCACTAATTGTAGTAAGGAGTGCACCCCAGTCCCTCTTCATGGAAATGGTGTATGGGGAAGAGTCTGGAGAGAACCACCCACAATTATTTCCAACACCCAAAAGGAAGGAACAAATGATGCATTTCCCAGATATTTATTCAACAGTAGTAGCTGCAGCAGTTTTATAAAACAGACTCAGAATGTCTCTCTGAGAATATATGTCATAAAAAATGCCACTGGAGACAGCATTACTGTGCCACACATTAGAGGTCAGAAAGCTCTGGTATTTACTACAGGAGTATAGAAATAAAAGGTTGTACGTCCATGCAATAGTAAGTTTCCTGCTCTGTCAAAAGATACTCTATGCTTTAAAAAGTTTGCAGTTCAGCAAAAGTTTTGAGTTCAGCATTATTTTATGCATTATCTATGAAACATTTCTTTTTCTGTGTCTAACTTGCTTCTACGCCTACAACAACATAATGTCAGGAATGCCTTCAATTTGAATCTTTTCCAAATGATGACACAAACCAGCTGGACTGTATTTTCATTTCCCAGGAATACTTCCTGGCCCAAAGCATCACTCTGTTTAACGGTTTTATCTTTTTTAAGTCTGTGAAATAAAATTTGAGCAAGAGGTAATTCCCAGGTAAAAATTCCTGACACATATTTTTTGCTATCTGGAGAGTGACTGGCTGTCTGTAGTCCTGGAGCAATGTCATTTCATCATTTTCAGGTTACCTCTGAACACAGACTTTTGACAGTCCTTAAGGGGACTTCTATAAGGACTCCTCACTGACTTGCAAAACAGCATGTGGCTTGGAAAGATATCTCTGTGTTTGTTTAGTTTCACTTACTTTACAGAGAGAAAAATGTGGGGCAACACTGTTTCATTCTGCCTTAAAGTTTCCTTGACTGAAAAGAACCAGTCCTCTCTTCAGATCTTTTTTAGCTGCCTTTTAAAATCAGTATTTTTATCAGTATTTGCCATTAACCTTACCTGAGTGTGGCAGTAATGAAGAAATTCACCCATCACTTTTGGATTATTTGTTGTGCTATAGTAAGAACTGCTTGCCAGATATGAGGAGCTCTGTACTATCGAGATAACCCATACTGCTCTATTGTACTCAATATACTACTCCACTATCCTGAAACCAATTAAATCATGTGGTATGCTAAAAAAAAAGACATACTTTCATTCACATGTTGATTTAGATTCACTGAAGAAATCTAAGATAATTCTGTTTGTCATTTTCTCTAGAACATGTTTCATAAAAGCCTCAATATTCTTGAAATACATCTTGCATGTAAATTTGTCACTTTTTAATAAGACAGGAAATAGTCTTTTCTAGTTTTCCCTCTACAGTCTAGAGCTGCCTCTCCAGAGGCAGTCTGGATCTCATATCAAAACACTCCAAAGTGTCCTGAGACCTGGAAAAGGCTTTGTGATCAAACCTCTGGAGAAGGTTCCTTTTGGGTGCCAACTATATGTTTGTAACAAAGATTGTTAACTAGTATTTTCAGTTTAACTTTCCAAAACATACTGTCTCCATTTACCAAAAGGCATCATGATTTTTAAATTAAGTTCTGGTAGGCTATCTTATCCATCTAAAATGCAGTGTCCTGGGACCTATCCTCATAGATTTCTATAACTTTTCAATTTTTATTGTGAAAAGTATATTTCTTTATGTCTGCCCTATTACTTTTTCTTGTTTTCCTCTGAAACAGAAATATGTTGCCAGTTCCTTGACTTTGCCACGTTTAACTATTTTGACTGTCTTTATTTTGCTCCTTCCAAAGATGCTTATTAAAAAGTGTGTTTTTATTATTCATCTATTATTACACTGGATTTATTATTGATAGCAGGAATGGCTCAAGGCAAGAAAAATTCAGATGAATGCTTTTTCAGAATGCACAGCTTTACTGCATTTAAATTCATAGACACAGTACCTGTTTTAATCCAGTTTTCCAAGTCCTTAATGAAGAGACTGTCACTGATGCAAAATTTTGTTTTCTTTCCTTACAATGGAACTTTTTTTTTTTTTTTGACTTAACAAAGAATTCAAATGCAGACTTTTCACCAGACTTTTATATTTATCTCACTCTCTTAGCTCTGGCTGTGAGCTGGATGCAGGAAAAAGGAAATTGGAAATGACTGGATAGTACCTTACCAGGAGTTGATGTAGACATTCAACATCTAAGATTTTGGATACTGGATTATTTTTCAGAGGTGGACACCTAGTTTTAAAATGACTGTGACACAAAGCTCAAGCTTACTTCACTCAGAAGCTGTGATTTTCAGAAATAGTCACTGAGTATAAGAAAAAACTCTTGGGCTTGATCAATATGGTAATTAGAAATAAAAAGAATGTTTCTTTATTGTCCATAAATAAAAATTAGGTCATTAACATTAAAAATACTAAAACAAAAACATAGTTAACTAAAACCAACAACACCGATAATATTTCTTTTTATGTGTAAAATATCTAACACCATAAATAACNCATAAATAACATCAGTGATCATAGCAACTAATCTTACAGAATGTTTCCAATTATCAGTTATCAAAATTTTGTTTGCAATTACTATCTTTCACTGTCATCTAGTGTCCAAAATTACTTTCTGCAAGTGCTTGGTGAAAAAGAAGAATGCAAGAATGCACAGAAGAATGAAACACTAATTTTTCCCAACTTAATTTTAAAACTTTTAATCAGAAAGTAATTCCTAAAGTTGGATGGCTTTATATTAATCTTCTCATCCTTGCAAAAGTGGCAGCAATACTATTACAGGTTCAGCTGAAGAAATCTGGATTGGTGTCCATACAATTTAAGATTAAAAAAACCCAAAACCCTGACAAAAATTTAATTTCAAAATATTATTTGGCAGTTAGTGGAAGAATAATGTAAACTCAACATTCTTCATTAAAGTAGATACTGAGCTTAAAAGGGTGAGGAGAACAAAGGTTTCAGCCTGTTTAATATTACTTTTCTTTACTCATTTTTTCCTGTATTTACTACATGTAGAAATAACCAATGACATTGACCAGTTTTCAGTGAGTAAGGAAACAGTGTTCCTATTTCGTCACTTAGTAACTAACAAAATTNACAAAATTTCATTAGCTTAAGGTTCTGAAAATATTTTAACTAATTTTCTGTAAAGAAAACAATTTCTTCTATAAATTTGAAGTATCATTTCCTTGCATTAAAATATGGTGAAAATACCATACCAGAGATGACTGTCCCACCTAAACTTTTGTTCAAGAAAACAAACAAAAATGGTCTCTTTTTTTTTTGCTATGGTTATCTTTGATTTATGAACACAATAATTTTCAGTTGGAACTCAACTTGGAATCCATTAAGCAGTTCAAACAACTTCAATTCTTTGTGAAATTAAGTATATGTATCCAGCATAATGTCGCTGTATCAGTACTTAAAAATTTGACGTCATGCTGCATTGGACCTCTAAATTTCTGCTTGCTGTTTATTAGAGCATTAGAAATATTCAAGGATATAACTTTTGGAAATAGTAAAAGACTTTCAGACAACTTTGCAATCATTTGACTTTGAAAGAAATCGAATAAAGTTAAAATAACTTTCTGAAAACTCTCCTATCCTCACAAAGGATTCTACATACAATATTCTGCATTGGAATTCAGTAGATACTCCTAATATTGGCCTTTAATGAAAAATATTGAAAACTATATCCATCCTTGCTAAATGAGAGATTGGAAAAATACTTAGGAACCAATTAGAAAGAAATAAATAAATTGCACAGGACTGACACGGAAGATGCTAAGACTATGGTGCTTTTAAATGTGTATATTTTCTTGTCTGTTCTGGGATGGCTGTCTTACTCCTAAAAAATCCTAAAAAAATAAAATGAAGGAACTATTTAAAAAGCATTTCTTAAAAAATCTAAAAGGAAGCGTGAAAACTTATGAAACCATACATCAAGTGTGGATATTGATCCCGGACATATCCCACAACATGCATGCTTAAAGAATTTTAAAAAGTAACTCCTATCACCAAACTCAGTGCTCCCACACTTGCTTTCAGACCGATTAAAAATGTAAAGACTAGCAATGACCTCTAGTGTTGCAGTTTCAGTACTGCAAAATACTGTTGCTAGCAATAAACCACAGCATCCATGGAACATCCTGGGAATTTTAGACTGTATTATTCAGTTATTAGTGCAACACAGAAGGAGCTCTTCTAAGGAAAAAAAAAAAAAGAAAAAGAAAAAGTTTTGTCTGTTACCTAAAGCTAACAGCAGCAGAAGCACTCTGCTATTTCTCCAGTTTAAAAAGTAGTGGAATGCTGTTTAGGTTGAAAGTATCTGTATCTGATGATACAGTGGGTAACTTTCTGTACTCATCTTTGCACCTGTTTCAACAAAAAGAATTATGTATCAGGTGAGATGCCACTCTGGCTGATTTATAAGCCCAGATAGGTAGGACAAGGGGAGCAGGAGATGGTGAATGAAATCCCAACAGGAAGAGTAAATAAGAAGACATCATATTTCATACTCTTGCTGGACACACATTCTTTGGACCATTTGTGGAGAAAGGACAAAGCAGTGTTGCTTTCTAAGATCACCTTCATGCCATTACTGCCCCCTTCACAAGCAAATGTCCATGTTGTATATTGGTTTTGTAGCCAGGAGAGTGAACAGAAAAAGCCTAGGTACACAAATGTGGTTATAAAATGACAAAATGACAGTACTGGGACCTAAACCATTGAGGCTTGAGAGGAAATGCATTATTTGTCGTTGGTAACACCACAGAATTCTTGGCCTTACTCTTACAGCTCTGACATTGCTTTTAGATTTTTTTGCATTTATTTAAGAAGCGGGATTTTTTTTTTCTCTACCACATATTGAACAAAAACTCTGCAGCTTCAGTAAAACATGAAAAATTGTCTTTAGGGACAAATTGCCACAGCAGGATGGTTAGAAAGATCATATGAAATTTGCTGTGAAATCCTTGTGTGGCTTACCTGGCAATTGAGGGGTACTTCCCTAACACAGTTGAACTGAAATTACAGAGTGGTCTTCTGAGGTTTTCCAGGGCTTCCTCTGGTCACCAAGCACTGAAGAGAGTAATGTTTGTGTGTCTAATTCCACTTTTGGATCTTCCTTGCTCTCACTTGCGTCTCATTTTTTTCCTTCTTAATATTTCCTTCTTTTTTCCTCCCTAACAACAATGTTAAACACACTGCCGAGCTTCCTTACAGTAAGACTTTTCATGTGCTCTTTATAATTTTAGTTTTGTTTAAATGCCTCCTTTTTACTGCTACTTTCTGTATCAATGTGTATATGTTGGTTTTCTCAGAGTACACCTGTGCAATACTCTAGCCAATCTTTATTTGCAATTTGAGATTCTTTTTATCACAGACTTCCAGAATTGTAATCCTGTAGTTAAAGTCACCATAAAACCTCCTGCCAAAGGTTTGACTCTGCTAGCTGTAAGCTGGTAGCAGCACTGTGGTGCCATAGCTGCAAGAACAAGGAGCCCAGGCTGGGTTGGCTCACTGTGGATTTCCCCTTCGCTGGCTCTGCAGCCTTGCCTGAGCCACACGATGTTTCCTACAGTTGCGTAAAGCAAGTTCTGCTCTGCTTTGATGGTCTGAGATCCCACATATAGCATCTGCAGTGTGTGTTCATTCTTAGATTGGCTGTCTGCAGTAAAATCACAAAACACCCCCATTCATGCTAGAATATACTTCACAAAAAAGTTAATAGGCACAATGATCTTAAGGCTGTGTGGGAAAAAAAAAGGTTTTTTGAGATGGTAGTCTGGAGAATTTATCTGAATGTATCTGAATTGCAGATAATTGCATGAAATCCTTGAATTTCTATATGGCGTTGGAGAGCATAATGCAAACCCAAATTTAGGCAGGCTCAGATTATAAGAAGTGTTTGGGACAGACTAGGGTTTCTCCTCTTCTGCATCCTAAGCAAACTCATACATTGAGTTAGAGCATAGAGAAATAATAAACAAAATTTTTTAATGACAATTTCTCCAGCACTGTCTTTAAAAAATAACCTCATAACTAAACTGGGAAAAAAACACCAACAATTTCTTCTGCAGATAAATCCAGATTAACTGAGTCTTTGTGACTGTTCAGTGACCACCAACATTTCTTATTTTACTTTCAAAACAGATCTGTTTTGTTAGGATTAAAGGGCATATGTAAAATTGACAACTACTTTTGAGTAATTTTCCAAAGATCAAAGTACTGAGAAAAATAAATTGAAAACACACATACAAATTAAAATGTAATGAAAATTGAGAGTCTTAAAAAGGATTTAATAAGCAAATAAAACCCCAAATTTCACAATCTACAGAGAGCTACTGCTAAGAGCTTTTCCACATTCTTCACTTATATAAAAATAGTTTGAAATTAAACAACAGCAGTAACAATACTCATTAGTTTTATACTAATGACTATTATGTAAAAAAGCAGAGGAAAAGAGAAACTGATAGGAGGAATGTGAACTCGAACTTATGAAACATGGTCCATAGCCAGTCAAGGCAGGGGTCAGTTGCTTTTTTATTTCCCAGAGTCCTAGAACTAAACATCGAGCCTACAACAAAGTGCTGAAACTATTAATTGTTGCGTTCACACAGCAACAACAAAGGAGGCAAGAAGGCTCCCAGGCATTAGGGCTTCAGGATGTTTATTTGCATGGCTCTCAGATGGCACAGAGAGAGCCACGTGGGAGGCTGGACCCCCATGGAAGGGGACCCAGCACGGCCCCGTTGGCCCATGCAGAGAGAGCGTCACATGGTATCAGGTTGGATTTGTATGGGCATGAGAGGGGCAGAGAAAGGACAAGGACCAATAGTCCCAAGGCACAGGGGCGGTACAGGGACGGGACCAGGGTACAGAACAAATGGGGAGAACCCGAGGGAGTGGCTAGGAAGAGGGGCGGAGGGGGGGAAGACCACATGGGGAGGGGCAGGGAGTTCAGCAAAGAGGGAATAGGGGAACAGATCTCCACAATTAATGACATGAAAATTATCTGCTGCTAATTAAGAAAGCGACTGGACAGACATAGAATTTAAGTAAGTTGAGCTTACTTGGGGTTTTACCCTGTGGTCCACTAAAGTTAGTATTAATAAAAATGTGAAAATCAGGGAAACTTCAAAAGACTGGAAGTATTAATGTTAGGGAAGTGTTCAAAAAGGGCAAATAGATAAAACCACTTAATGTATAGTCTGATCTGATGTCTATAACACACGTTTTCTTTATGATGCCAATGGTTCAATTCAGTTAATACAGGTAGAATGATTAAGAACAGTAAATGTTGCTCAGAAAGGTTTTGTGAAAATGGATTCCAACCACTAAATTTTAATTGACTGTAATTATGTATTTAAGTAAAGCACATACTGCTTACTGAAGTTAATTTCTTCCCTGTCAAAAAAGAAACAATGCCCAGCTTTATGTACAAATTAGATTTTTTACCTAGAGTGTTTAAAAAAAAATAAATCAAAACCCCAAACTGGCCTTCAAGGAAGCAGGAATATGGTGCCAGGAGCAGGGATTTTGGGCATTTCTAGCTGAAACCACAAGCCACAAGCCAGCCAACGTCACAGCAGTCAGCCTGGAAATGTACATCATCAGGCCCTCCAGTGAGCCAGACTTGGCATTACAGTTTTGACACAATTTTCTTTCTTTCCTGTGCTCAAATAATTAGGCAGGTATTGATTGCTATTACCTCTAACTTGCTTATTTCAGTAGAAGAGAGTAATTTGTAATTACTAGAGATTTGCATGTGTCAATGTCTATTTAGTTGTCCTTCATACACTGGCATATAAATGTAGTAAATGAGATAATTTTATAAATTTATTTTAGAAAGACATTAATTTAAGAGCTTTGGTATTTCTAAGTGCAAAATAACCTGCCACAATCTCCATCTATCTAAAGAATCCCCTGTCTAAACAGATTTGAATATGAACTATACATGTTTTTAAAATGCATAGGAAACATAAATGATGCAATCAAACCAGCAGCCATCTGAGCTGCTGTATTGGAAAGCTCAAGTGAAGAGCAGATTCCAAAGAAGCAAAGCTCTGAAAGAGGACTCTACCAGCACCCACGCCTGATCTCATCAATGAATATAAAAAAGCTCCTAAGAATGAGTAATGAATGCAAGTGCACTCAGTATAGTCAGTTTTCTTATTTTTTCCTTTTTTTTGAAAATGATTTAAAACCTAGTTTAAATTAGTCTACTCCTACAGTATCTTTTAAAATAATGTAGCTAGGTATTTAGGAATATTTTAAAGGTGTGTCTTCTGGAAATGCAAAGAATTGTCATTTCAGTGTACTTAGTTCATCATTTCAGTTTACTCTGTTAATTGAGGTCAGTGACTAATTCTCCTTTGAATTCAGACCCTGGGAGCTGTAAAAAAATGAAGACGGTTTTGTTTCTATTCCATTCAGAAATAAAAGTGAAAGAAAAAGAGCTGAAAACTATAAGCTACCAGAACAAAGGACAAATAGTTAATTCAATATGTTAATAGATGATATTTTTGGTTAGCAATTCATCTTTATGTAAGTACAAAGTGAGTTTTATTTATTTGGTTTAAGGCTCCTTGTAGTTTATTTAAATATATTAATAAAATACATTAAATAAAGAGTCCCTGTATCATGAATTTCTAGTTTGAATTACTAGAAAGGTTGGCAAGGAGAGGAGAATTTAGATGCTTATTTAAAAAGGCAATTAGTACTAACTAACAAAATGTAAAAAAACCCAAATTAGTGACTCAGATTAAATATAGCCATACTTTTCTAGCCTCTAAAAATAGACTGCACATTAAAAGCTAAATATAGAAGGAGTGGACATAGTCTAGAAGCATTTGAGTTTAACTCTCTGGAGTGCCTGATGATGTACATTTCCAGGCCAGCTGCTGTGATGCTGGCTGGCTTGTGGCCTGTGGTTTCAGCTGGAGATGCCTAAAATCCCTGCTCCTGGCACAGCACTGCCATTTGCATCTGGGTTCCCACACTGTTCCAGGGGTTATAGTGCGAGACAAGTTCACTGGCAGGCAGGGCTAAGGGCAAAGCTGAAGCTTGTACTCCTTGGATTACAAATTCTGCCTTTATGGTTACCAAACCAGGAGGGTGAGCGATGCAAATCATGAAAGGATCAGAGTATTTCATCTGTAAACAGAAAGATGCTATTTTGTAAATGGGGACAAGATATTTTTTTCATGATTGTAAAAAGAAAAATACATCAGGTTTCTAGCAGTACAGGCCAAACAAATTTCTGGTATAACTTCTTCAACTGAAATATTTGCCTATGTAATTAATTTTTTTGTTAGCAGGACTTAAATTTTAAAAGTATGATTGTATTATGTGAACAAGGAGACCTGCATGGATTAACAAGGAGTTCCCGGACATAAACAGAAAAGGGAAGCCTACAGAGGGTGGAAGCAAGGACAGGTAGTATTCCTTCCAGGTAGTATTCCTTCCAATGACAAACTGTCCCAGCAACCAGTGATCAGGTTAGGACAACTAACACCCTGAAAGAATTAAACCTGGCCCGGGATCTCAAGGACAACAGTAAAAGCTTCCATAGGTACATAAGTGGTAAAAGGAAGACTAGGGAAAATGTGGGTCCTCTCCAGAAGGGAACAGGGGAGCTGGTTACCCAGAATATGGAGAAGGATATGGAGAGGTACTCAACAAATATTCTTGCTTCAGTCTTCATTGGCAAGTTCTCCAGCCACACCACCTGCATTGCAGAAGGCAAAAGGGACTGAAAGAATGAGGAACTGCCAGCTGTAGGAGAAGATCAGGTTTGAGAGCATCTAAGGAACCTGAAGGTACTCAAGTCCATGGGACCTGACAAGCTGCATCCATGAGTCTTGAGGGAACTAGTATAGAAAGCAGTTGAGCTACTTTCCATCATATTTGAGAAGTCATGGCAGTCCAGTGAAGTTCCCGCTGACGGGAAGAGGGGGAATAAATCTCCCATTTTTAAAAAGGGAAAAACGGAATACAAGGCCTATGACTAATACCAATTTGCTTCCTAGCATGTCCCCAACTCCAGTCCTCACTAAGCTCTGAGACACAAGAAAGAAGTTTTTTAAATGAAGTTTTTAAAATGCTGGAATAGGCCACCCAAGAGGAGATGGATGCCCCATCCCTAGAAACATTCAAGGCCAGGTTGGATGGAGCTCTGAGCAACCTGGTCTAGTTGAAGATGTCCCTACTCATTGCAGGAGAGTTGAAACTAGATGATCTTTAAGGTCCCTTCCAATCCAAACCACTCTATGATTCTATGAACATGACTTCAGTGCTTTAATATAAAAAAAGCAAAGCTGATAGACAGTGAAAAATGGGAATTCTATTCTCAGTAACACTAAATATTCAGTAATGCTTACACAGCTATAACTTTCTATAAATATTACTAACAATATTACTGTTGTTCCATGTAGTCTTCACTGTAATGCTTGTTTGACCTTGTATTCATAACCATCTGAGTGCTGAGGAGAAGTGGTGGTATTGGAAGGTCCCTTACACAAATGGAGCCTCTTAAATGAAAATGCACAGCAGGGGATTTTTATAGGATTATTCAGGCTGCCTGTTCTCCCTTGGGAGCTTCTGTCCTTAACCACTTCTGAGGGTTTGTCCATTCTGACTTATCTGAGGTTTAAATGTCCTTTGCATATTCCTGCCCGGGACCAAGAACTGATCTCATGACCTAGATGTTAAATTGAACCTAACTATTCCCTTCCTGGCAGTAAACAAGAAAAATCACTTATGAATTTAAAACTTGTGTAGTCAGGACTACCGAAACATTGGGAAGCCACACGATGTTAAAATCATTGGTTAGGAATGATCCATAACGAGGTCAGAGGGAGTGGCATGCTTTCAAAATGGCATCAGCTGCTCTTGAGTCACTGACCATTCAAAAACAAATTAGTGACTGCTTATGGACCAGTCAGTGCTCTGGAAAAGAAGCAAGAGATGAGACAGGACTTGGTGTTTGCCATGGACTGCCAGGCTACATTAACGGATAATCGAAGTTCTTGAAGTCTCTCTCAAAATATGCAGGAGCACTTGTGTTGTTGGAGACTGGTGTTTACTTTGCGTATTCCAGGTCAGAACAATATTTTGTCCTTTAAAAAATATTGGGTTTTGAAGTGGTTATTTATTTGGAGGAAGACTTAAAATGAAAATGAATACTTGTTATAGATTACTTTGCAAGATGCCACAAAGCATCAACAGAGAAGGAAGGAACTTGGGTTTAAAGCATCGGCCTGATCTAGCAGGGGAATGAATATAGTTGTTTCCAGTATTTGGAAAGGGGGGAAAAGAAAAAAACAAAAAAGCCCCCAACAAAACAAAAATCAAGGGAAATTCATGAAGATAGCAATGTGCTCTGGTTTTGACTGGGGCAGAGTTAATCTTCCTCTTAGTATCTGGTACAGTGCTGTGGGGCTTTTTTATTTAGACAATAACGTTGATAACACACTGATGGTTTAGTTGGTGCTAAGCAGGGCTTACGCCAAGTCAAGGACTTTCCAGTTTCCCATGCTCTGCCAGTGAGCATGGTGCACAAGAAGCCAGGAGGGAGAATGGCCAGGACAGCTGACCTGAATAGACCAAAGGGATGTTCCATATCATAGAATTTCATGCTCGGTATATAAACTGGGGGGAGTTGAGGCTGGGAGGGGATGATCACTGCTCAAGGTAGGGCTGGGAATCTGTCAGTGGGTGGGGAGCAACTGATGTAGGCCTCACTTGTCTGTTTCAGGTTCTATTTATCTCTCTTTTTGTTGTCTCAAATATTATTATTATTATTTTAATATTACTATTACTTTATTTGAATTATTAAACAGTTTCTATCTCAACCCATGTGTTTTACAATTTTTTCCTGCTTCTCCTCCACGTCTCACTGCAGGGGGGGAGCTGTGTGAGCCAAGCAGCTTTGTGGTACTTGATGGCTGGCTGGGGTTAAACCAAGACACAACAGTAAAGGGAAGCAGAAGTACACAGGGAGAATTTATGGCAAGCAGAGCTAAAGAAAATAGGAAGATGTGGTTTTTGAAGTACATTTGGAACTAAATAAATACTGATGGTATTGGTCCATTACTGGCATGCAGATAACAATTGTACAGAAAAACTGCCACCAGACCTCACTGATACGTGGGACAGTGTCCCTTGCCCATGACAGTGCCCTTGCTGTCAGCCTTGGCTCCCAGTGTGCCTTCCCTTGAAGAGCAGCTTGCTCTTTTTGCTCTCTGACTACAGCTGCATAAATATGTACCTTAAGAGACACGTTCTGTGGTATACCAAATTTAGCACCCAAAATTAAAAGCACACAGTGAAAAACTCCTTCAGCTTTCTTGGTTATTTTACAGAATGTGAAAAAATATATAGGTGGATCCTAAACAATATCTTAAAGGAATAACAACCTCTATTTGGTACAGCACTTTGAAAATGTCAAGAATTCTCAGCAACCCTGATTCAACGCTTTGTTTTTGTATATCCTAGAGCAAAAACTTCTTCATAAAATGCTGCTTTTTTTAGGATAGAACTGCTAGATATAATGTTAAATTTTAGGTTTTGTTCAGACAGGCTCATGAAAAAAACCCTGTAATTAGTTGTTTGGCATGAAGTGGCTCTGGAACACTTTGAGAGGAAGCAACATAATGAAATGTTTCAAGAACAAGCCAGAACAACCTGCTCTGCTAGCAGCACTTTGCTTACTCCCCAGAACTGAAGTTCCTGCTTCAGTCCTGCCTGAGCTGCCTCTCAAATCAATCAACAGTTGTCCCACACGTGCTGTAGAAACCAGAATTGTGCCTAAAGTGCCTGAAGCTTCATTTTATGCAATTGTTGAGAGCTTGAGTGGCAGAGGTGCTTTGCCAGAAAACTACAAGCCCTGTTGGCACTGCTGCTTCAGTGTTTGAAGAGATGCTCCTGCTTCACTTGCCAATGTCTCAGCTTCTCAAACTTCAGGTCACTCTCAGTAGTTTCTCCATAAGAGAATTTTAATGAGACTTATTCATGCTTCAGGCTTACTAAACCTCAAAGGTTTTTTTTTTACCTCTGATAATAGCATGCATGGATCTTGTTCTGTCAAGTTCTATCTGGATATCATTACTTTCACACTAAAGGTTAGTTCTTCATCACAATCAAAAAAGATGATGAAGAAGACCATTTCAAGAGATGCAAAAAGCAGAAGTTGACAGAAAGCTGTCTTGAACTGCTTTGATAGAAACTTGTATATTTCCCATTACATCTGTTTGAGTACTGATGTCTTCCCAGCTCCATTCATTGTTGTAGTCTGAAGTGCCAAAGGTGTCTTTCAGAATCTGGACACATCTCCCAACAAGCTGCAGAGTTGGGGAGCACTTGTTTATGGGGTGCCACAAGGTGGCAACTGGGGGCTTTCTTTAAAAGGCCAAGAAATTCCTTTCTACACAGGCCGTGACTATTCAACATAGCCTTTAATGTGTCAAACAGGCAGGAAGCTCTCCAGCATAGCAGAGGTGGCTAATTCACAAGTTCAGTGTGAAAACCATAAGCCTGATCCAGCTTGTGAGAAGTACCTCAAGGTACTGGAAGGCTGCAATTAGGTCACCCTGAAGCCTTTTCCAGGATGAACAAAGCAAATTCTCTCAGCCTTTCCTCACAGGAGAGATCCTCCATCCCTCTAATCAACCTGGTGGCCTGGACTCTTTCCAGCATGTCCATGTCCTTCCTGTGCTAAGTGCCATGACATGTTTGCACTCTTTTTTGCAATCCTCCTCTGATGTGGAGCATATATTCCATATCTGAATATACTCTGGCTGCAACATTATGCTTTGCCATGACCTGCTACCTATGGCGTATGTTATGGAAGGAGAGGTGAAGGTAGGCAGCAGAGAAAGTACAATCCAGCTGTATGCTGCTCTCAAGGGATCTTGGCTAGAGGATGTCCTTAATGCCAGCATTGTGATCCTCTCTTGCATCTCCGAGTCAAACAAGCCCCTTGCTTGTATTCCTCTCCAATTCACGTTTCTCTGATTTATGGGGAAATGTCCTCATCCCAAAGAAAAGTTCTGTGGGCCAAGCCTCTAAAGAAACTTGAATTTAAACAGAAACCCAAAGTGACATGTGCAAGGTTCACTCTTGTTTTCTCAGACAGGAGTAAGAGGCCGGTTCTCACCCTACAGCTTGTGGACTGCTTTACGTCAAAAGCTCTCCGAGTCTCCACAAGGACCCATCCTCCTCACAGGGAGGGAGGCAGAGTGGAGCCCAGCCTGGACAGTGAGTGCACCTGGGGCCATGCTCACCTGCCAGTGCAGGGATGAGTTGAACATTCGCTAAATTCTTCCTAGCAACTGGAAATGCGAACAGCCATCATCTTAAACTTAAATGCTGAAATAAGTCAATGCCTATGGCAGGAAAAAGAATATAGTGACAGAGAGCCCTTGATTCCCACTCTATTTATCCATCTCTTTTTATTTATTTCCAGTTTATCCTTGCTAGCAGGTCTCAACTTTTAGTCTTAAAAATATTCCTGTGTATTTGGGAAATAGACACATCCTTTGGTTGGACTGGTCATGGTGATCTCATATCTAAACCTGTCTGTAGATTTCCTAAACTTTTGATCTCTTGTCATCTCAGCTTAAAATGAAATTGAAGAAACCTCCTGCTCAGGTAAGGCCAAGGGTCTGACTTCCAAAAGCCAATCATGTCGTGGGCTGGATCAAAAGCATCGCAGCCAGCAGGGCAAGGGAGGGGATTCTGTCACTCTGCTCTGCTCTGGTGAGATCCTACCTGGAGTGCTGCATCCAGCTCTGGGGTCGCAGCACAAGGAGGACATGGACCTGTTGGAGCAGGTCCAGAGGAGGCCGTCAAGTTGATCAGAGGGATGGAGCACCTCTCCTATGAGGAAAACTGAAAGAATTGGGATTGTTCAGCCTGGAAAAGAGAAAGATTCCGGATGACCTAATTGTGTCCTTCCAGTATCTTAAGGGAACTTGGAGGAAACACGGGGCAAGACCATTTACAAGGCTGTGTCGGGACAGGACAGCNGGGGTGAGTGCGGAGCGCTGCCGGGGCCGCGCGGGCTCCCCCCGCCGCCCCGCTCAGCCCCTCCCAGCCGCGGGGAAGGCGGGGACTCCGGTACCGGGAGGGCGGCCTTGGCGAGGGGCGGCGGTCCCGGCGCTGGGCGCAGGGCTGTACCAGTGGGGCGGGCGACAAAGAACTGGGAGCTGGCGGGGCGGAGGTCGAGTAGGACGGGGATCCCGCGACTGGAGCTGGTCCCAGGGCGGCGGGGTGACCCCAGCGCAGCTGCTGTGGGGGGGGCCGTGGCTGCCAGCCCTCAGAGGGGAGCAGCGCCGGGCGGGCCGGGGTGCTCCCTGCCTGCCCAGGGCTCCGCTGCCGGGGCGAGGGATTCGCGGGGAAGTTACTACAAGGAATGACTCAGCCTGGCAGCGCCTCCGTGCTCGCCGTCGGCGGCGGTCGGGCGAGCGCCGTGCAGGAGCGTTGTGTGTTTACAGACGTTGTTCTGCCTCTCCCTCGGTTGTTTACTTGGTCCTGCTCCCGAGGAGGCATGTGTCCTGTAATGAGTTTTCCCTTCGGTTTCTCCGTACGGCTCTTCGGTAGACTTTCAGGCAGTTCTGTGGGTCAGTGCTCACTTTTCTTTATCGCTGACCCCCAAAGTACTGGCTGCCAGTGATCCAGAGGTAGAAGTGCTAATGGGAGAGTTAAATGAGCTGATCTTTGTAATTGACATGTTTCTTACTGAACATCATCTAGTCATGAAATAAAAAATCATATCTGGTCCTGAGAAACCCAGAAATGTTAGTTTAGACCTCATATAACCATAGCATTTTTTCTCTTGTGTCATTTGTTTTTGTCTGAAGTAATTACGTGGTATGTCCTGGCCATGAGCCATTTCTTGTGGTTCATATTTTAAGCTTTCACCCTTATTTCTTTATGAGAACGAATGAGGAGGTTGAGGTTTGGGCTTTTTTTCCTTTTGTTCACGTGTATGTGTGTCAGAAGTTGTGCTGTTAGGTTTATGGAAGGACTTAACACTTCTGGAGGTGTGTGTTTTACTGTATGGTAAAAGATACCTCAGCAATGCTGGAGAATAACAAGAATGGAAAAACATGTTTCATACAGTTGAATTTTATACAGGTGAGAAGTAGTGTGAGGAATAACACTATAAATAGAATCAGAATTATAGAATGGCCAAGTTTGAAAAGGACCTTAAAGATCATCTAGTTCCAACCCCCCTGCCATGGGCAGAGACACCTTCCACTAGTGCAGGATGCTCAAAACCCCGTCCAACCTGTCCCTGAACACTTCCAGGAATGGGACATCCACAGCTTCTCTGGGCAACCTGTTCTAGTGTCTCACTATCCTCACAGTTAGGAATTTCTTCCTTATATCCAATCTAAACTTATCCTCTTTCAATTTAAAGCCATTGCCTCTTGTCTTCTCCCATACATACCCTTCTAAAAAATCCATGTCCATACTTCATGGAAGTACTTTGTAATAATAGTAATGAAAATGTGCACTATTATGGTATATGTAAGTTATGAATTTTAAGAATATGTAGTGTCTTGGGAAATTTAAAAAAAATGAAGCACATGAAGAAAGGACCTTGCTGTTTTCTGGTGGTCTAATACAAACTTGTGTGCTGAGAAGCAAATATTAGCAAGAAAGAGTTTAGGTATTCTAACGTCATTAAGTTTAGTTTAAAATATGCAGAGGGTATATTTGTACTTACTCTAAATGCTGCCTGGAACTCAGTATGGCTTTATTTTATTAGGTTGAGAGTAGTAAAGAAAATGACTTGCTGAAGAGCACATGGTAAGGGACTTTAGAGCTGTGCCAGTTTTAGAGGTGGAAATACAAATGGGATCTTTTGGGATAATGGGTTATTGTAAGATAGACCTAATTGTGCTTTGGAAGTGCATTTTTGGAAGTACAATATTGTTGTCCACTTTGTACAAGTAGCTGTGTGTTTTGTAGCTTGTAAAACAGCAATCTATCTTAGCCTTGTGTTGTTCTAGACTTGTGCTCAGCACAGATTTGGGTTAGTAGTTTCTGAGATCGTGTTCAAGGGGCTGTCTCTCTCCCCATGTCAGGTTACTATATTTATAATTAGAAGTGTATGCAGCAGACTTGTGCTCTGACTGGAGAAGAGGGCAAGGGTTATTTTGAGGTCTTCTGTGGTGTCTGTTTGAAAAACGGTGTGTCCCTGCATGTTTGAACACAGCTGTTACACAGCCTTGCAGAAACTAAGGTGCCAAACAATTTCTAGAGTGAACTTCAGTTATTTTGGTTGAATAGGGGACGGAGTGTATGTTGGGGATAAGGGAGTAGCACATGTTGATTTGTTGTTTTTGATAAGAGAATGGCAGTTACAGTGGGATCACTGGAAAGATTTTTTTTCTGTATGTTATCAATGTGTCCTTAAGTCTTTATTTGCTTTTAAACTAGCAGTTACTTTCTGTGAAAGACTGGCGCAGAGTGGTGTAAGGATCTTGAGACTTACATTGCTCAGGATGGGCTCATTATTATATTGAGCTGAAGTGAAAACAAGAAGTTAAAATGAAAAACTATAGTGTGCGTAGTTGTCAAATGAGCCACTTCAGTCGTTTGGATAGTGCCCAAGCAGTCATGCGTTTCCTTCTGCATTAGCAATATTGCTCAAGAAAGTTGTGCTCCTGATTTTTGGTCCACAGCTCAATGACATTATGTGAACAGTTTCTGAAGATGAGGAGGGGACAAAAAGAATAATACCTTATCACTTTCAAGGAGCCTATTAATAGTTAGCATTCTGATTCAAAGTTGTTATTCAGTATTAGCGAATAGCAAACACTTGATTACAAGGTGCCAACTTACATAATACTATTGTTTACTGCAGGATGGGATTGAATGCATTGATACCAAACAGGCAAAAAATATCATTAATATGTAAATTACTAATCCAGTTGCAAGAATTAGTGTCTGTTTTCTAGCTGATTTGCCAGACTAATGATTTTCAGTGTACAAGTTGAAAGATCTCACATGAATTGCGTGTTGTAAAAGCCTATAGCGTGATTAATGGTGATAAAGAAATTGCTAGCAATTATTTTTGTGAGCTAATTAAGATTCTGTGGTTACTGAGAGTCAGTTGTCTATTTATGACTTAATTCATAGTGCAGATAAACTCTTTATTTAGTTTTAATTTAAATTTTAGGTTTTTTCATGTAGTTCAGTTGAAAGGCAAGTTGGAAGACATCATAGCCATGTATCAGCTCTTTCTATCCTTTCTATTTGTAAGCAGGGTTGGAAGTGGATATTCTTTGTGTTTTTTAATAGGATACAAGCATAACTATATTGTTAATAATACATGAATAATATTTCAATACCAGGTGTTGGAAGTTGTCAATAGAAATATCAAAAAAACCTTACTGATACCACATTTACATTCACTGATTGAGACAGGGCTGGTCAGGCGAAACACCGGGGCTGTCAGGGCAATGCTTGCTTGTCTTCTGTCCATCTTCAGGTGTGGATTTTGCTTTTGTTGTTCAGGTTTGCAGTCCATGGTTCAGCAGGGTTCTGAGCTCAAGCAGCAGCTCAGTGTAGCTTTTTATGTCCATCCAAGATGCTGACAGTTTCTTTTGGAAATATTTTGCAGCTGGGCCTGCTGTCTTTATTGCATCAAGGTGAAATGATTATATATATCGTGTGTGCTATATATAAAGCTCTAGTAGTTTGTGCATCTGGAAAATAAGTAGTGGTAGAATGCGGTAGCCTGTTTTCTGTGAATAAGTACAAAAAAGGCTTGTTTGAGTGCTGAATGAATTTCTTTCTGACCTGTGTTGATTACTTGTTGATGGAAAGTAAAATGTAAAACTGCTTTGTTGACTAGTTGGGTTCCAAATGTCCTGCATCTGTCTTGCTGTGTAATGCTATAGGATCAATGAGAAAAATGGTGTGTGAATATTTGAGAGTAGCTCTGCCTAAGTAATGTTCTAATGGGTTTTTAACTGACTTCAGAACATAGTTTTATTTTCTCTTTATAAAATAGCTCATGTTTTCTTGCCTCTTAAGACTTGAAGCAATATTTTTGCCTTTTCAGGGAGTAGGAAAGCTGTGGTGGCGATACTGAAATAGTGTGTTCAGTATTTCAATTGCATGTTGCTTTTATTTGGAGGGATTAGGTGGAACAAATATCTGTATGATACATCAATCTTCATTATTTTTCTCGAAGATGTGTTTGACAGGCCAGCATGCTGTTTTCATTTTGAACAGATTGAAAACAGTATGTATTTTAGAGGTAGAATGCAGAATTGAAGAACTAATTATAGGGAAAGTTTTACTTACATCATGGATTCAAAAAATCATACCACCCGTAGCAAAGCTAAAATATAAATTCTGTAAGAATTGCACTTTTCTGAGGTCTGATTTTTGAATGTTTGAGGTAGCTGTTTCTAAATTCCCAAATTCTATTTTGATTCAGAGTTTAGTTTCTCTTTTAAATGACTTATCTGCCTTTTTTTTCTTTTCTGTGATTGAACATGTTATGTTCTTTTGTGTTGTAGATATAGCTGCAGTACTTTTTGCTCTTTATTATTTGTATGATGTTTTTTTCCTGATGTTGCAGGGTCTTTCAATGTCAGTGGTTTATCTCAAACTTTGAGTTTGTTGGTGCCAAGTAGCTGTGCTGGTACATCAAAAGTGTGAAAATTTGACCCTTTTTTATTGTAGTTAGATTAGGATAAACAGTTCATATTGACAAAGTAGTGCTTTTATTTATATAGTTTTTCTTCCATCCTCCACAGTGTGTATTTTTATTAAATTCAGATGAAGTGAAGATTCTTATATAAGAATATATTGTGTAACAGGACTAGAAGCTCTCTTCTAATACATTGTGCTTATGCTATATTGTAAGTGTTCTACTAGTAAATTCAAGCTGACTTCTCTATTTAAAAATGTTCTTTACAAATACTCGCGTTGTCTACTGATTGAAAGAGACTTGATTCTCATCCTGTGAATGGTTTGAAAATATGACTCAAAATTCTCAGTTCTGTCTGAATGAAGGGAAGGAGGGGTAATGTGTAAGCCTTTTTATATGAAAGGCTTGGTGGTAAAATACCTATAAATTTCAAAAAGCAAATGTATTGTAACAGCATTTCCACATGCCTGTTATGGCTCTAAACAGCACAACCAGGGCTCAATAAGACAGGAGTATACTTGTAATGCCTCAGTTGTTTTAAGTTGTGTTTTTCTTTAGTTTTCTTGGGGCTTCTTTGGTGGTTGTATAGTTCTTTAGTTGGTAATACTGCATAAAAGAATTTATTGGTGCACACTGTTAACTGTTTTATACTACCAAAAATTTATATTCCAGAAAGGTAAAGAGGGGCAGATGGAAATTGGAACACCTTCTTGAGATTAGAGACAATTTAATATTCTTCAAACAATCCTATAGTTTTTCTCATTTCTCTGCACATTACTGTTACCTTCTTTCAAATTGATGCCAATAGAGATCTGAAGGTGATTTGTAAATGTGTGATATCCAAAAAGAGCAATAAACTGATCTGAGAAGAATCTAGACAGTTCTGAATACGTATTCCTAGGGAGACTGGGGGTTATATCAGCTCTGCATCTTGCTAACGGTGATTTACTAACCTGTTCCAGATAGCACTGAAAATAAAAGAATGTTGATAAATAGGAGGAGATTGATAGATGACGTGAATTATAAGTAACTTAAAAAAGAGAAATCTGATAAATCCTGTCTTTGGATCATGGAAGTTCAAATACTAATTTTATAATTAGTATAGGATAAGAAAACTTTGAAACAAGTTTGGAAGTTGCAAATCAGTTGAACAGTTTACCAAGACAGTAGTGGATTTCCTTATTACTAGAAAACTTCAATGGTATTTGAAAATCTGATTGCTTATAAATAGAAATTAAGGAAGAACCTGTGACTTTTATGTAGGCAGTCAGACTAAATCACAAGGATCTTTACTTGCCTTACATTTCATTATTGTCAATCTTCTACTTTCTTTTCCATCTGTAGTGTTTTCATTCCTGTGAAGTAAATGCCTTTTAATCAGTCTGTGTTTTCATCGTTTAAGTAGTTCTGGCCAAGATTTTTCTCTTCTTCACATAAAAGAAAAAAAAGTTGTAGCATTAGTATGTTGAGTCTGAAGAGGGAAGAACAGGGGAGATGGCCTTCTAGACTGTATTTTGAGAAACTCTGTCCTCAGTCGCATCTGTAGTAATTGCAAATTTTTATGTTATTTTAGCCTGCCTTTTAAGAGGGTACTGGTTTGGGGTTTTTTACTAGGTTTCCATTTCTAAGAGGTGATCTATTAGTAACTGAGGATGGCACGGGCAGTTAGAAGTGTGAATGATGCCTTCTGAAAATTTTCACTGTCCTCTTGAATGATGGTTCTGATGTTGAGTCTCCTCTGTATTCACTGGCCTCTTTCCAGCCTTAGCTGAAGTGTAGCAGTTTGTGGAGTTGTGTAATGAACCAGATCACAGAACCAATTTGAGCTACCAGTATCCTGGGGAAGCGTGCTGTTTCTAACTTAATACAGCAAAATAATCCAGTTTATTCCATAGAAATATGGATAGTTGCACCACTGAAAGTTGGTGCAGGGAAAGAAGGAGAACTGGCTGAGGAAAGGGATTCAGAAGTCTGGTGCTCTTTCTTGTGGCCTTGGTTAATCAGAGAGTGTTAGTGGAAAGTCCTGGTGCCAACTTGTCTGAGTTGGGCATAAGAAAGAATGGACTTTTTGTTGTCTGTTTCTTGCAGAATTGTTTGCAAACACTGGAAGATTTTACATGCTAATTATTTTAAAGAGTATGTGCCTATAGGAAGAACCTTCCCACCAGTATGGAGTCAGTCAGTAACTTGAATAAAACCACCTGAAGCTCTATGAGCCTGAGAGCACCAATCTTTGCACGGAGAATGTATTAATCTGTGTAATTCAAGGGAGGCTTGTACTCCACAAATGCTTTGAAATGGCAAAATTATACATTAAAAAAAGAAAAGTCTGACAAAACCTTCAGTTAACTTTGTCAAAAACTAAGGCGCAGACAGCTGTGGAAAGACTTGTTTCCATCAATTAAAAACAAAAAAAGGAAAGAAAGAAAAGGGATAGTTCTATAGTCTGTGGGCTGTTTCCTAGCAATAAGATTGTCAGAAATCCTCGGTTTGTTTTCTGACTTGTAGCTGTTAACTGAGGCANCAAAACCTTCAGTTAACTTTGTCAAAAACTAAGGCGCAGACAGCTGTGGAAAGACTTGTTTCCATCAATTAAAAACAAAAAAAGGAAAGAAAGAAAAGGGATAGTGCTATAGTCTGTGGGCTGTTTCCTAGCAATAAGATTGTCAGAAATCCTAGGTTTGTTTTCTGACTTGTACTGTTAACTGAGGCACAGAAGTTTCACTTTCTATTGTGTAAGAGATGTGGGGTTTTGAAAAATGTGGTAAAATTACTGTTGGAAGAGGAGCACTTTTTTAATCTGTTTGATCTGTTATATGGATTGTATTTTGGCCGCTCCTCAAATCCGGGAAGACAGCAGTGTAAATAGATGCTAACCATCAGATCTGAAGTGTTAAAATCCTGTCCATATGGAGTCATGACACAGTGCCTGATAATGTGCTTTTTACCTTGTGAACGTTTGAAACTATTGCATTCCGAGAATTCGCAGTGTAAGTTTTGTCTGAACTTGTGAGAAGCTGCATTGTTTTGGGCCACGCCAATTTCAAAGCTACTCTTTAATGCACTGTGTTTTCTTGCCTGCCCAGATGCATTTGCTTTTGATCTGCTCTTTCACCCTTGATGTTGCTGGCGATCTCTGAAGGCATTGCAGCACCTACTTAGCTGAATGAGGAGCTTCCATGTAATTCAGAGTTATAGGAGCAACTCTGAATATGATGGCCATATGTAACTGAAATATTAGGTTAGTATTATATAAAGTGATTCATCTTAAAGGACGGGAAGGGGGGAAGAAGCCTCCTAGACTATTAAATACTGAATTATTGACTTTTGAAATTCCTCTCTAGTGAATAGGGCAGTAGGAGCTTAGGAATGTTGCAATCCTGGTTGCTCTGCAGGATGGCAGCTCGGCTCTTGGGTTGAGTGGAAAAGACTTGCTTTGCTGACCAGCAGCCGAGTTTGAGAGCTGTTAAGAACACAGTGACTGTTGGGGATGCTGTAATTAAGTAACCGCCTCTGTGCCTGATGCACATCTCAACACAGTATAAATAGAGCTCCAGATGGCACCTTACAGATGTCAGGGATTGACAGCCTCTCTTTAAGACTACAGTGTGGCTTGAATATGAGGTTTATAGGCTTTCATATAGGGTGGTAATGGGAGATAGGATCTCCACCTGCAGTAATATGTATCTCGGTGATTAAGTGTCTTTTCGTTAAATTTATTTTGGAGGAGTAGGGGAATTAAATTATTCTCTGCAACTGGGTCAGGAGGAGCCCTACTACTTATTCATCACACAGCTTAGGGTTTGTTTTTTATTACGATTTTTTAGTTTCCCTTTAAGATTTTTATTGCCTTTTAAAGCATATTTCCTTTCAACAGTTGGCTATCCAGGAAACGGTATGCATTTGCGCTGTATTTTAGAAACATAGCCATTTCTGTTGCATAAAGCATTACTAAAGAATGTGTGCCCTTAACATGAGGTCATTCTATTCTTCTGGTGGTGGTGGTAAAAACGTTCTGCAAAATTAAGGTATTTCTGGTTAGGTGCATTGCTTGCAGTATTGAAGAAAGCTTCTTGAAGCCTGCTTTTAGAGAGGATCGTGCAACTAACATGAGGAAAGGTGTTTGTTGCATTAAATTCAGCTTCAGTTTCTATTTTCATTTTCCTTTGATTTATGTGCTATAAAATACTCAGCTTCTGGGGTCTGCAAGTTGGAGCAAGAGAGCATTTTTTGAGAAGGGCACTTGATAAAAAACAAAGGAAGTGGAGGTAGAAGGCAGGTTTGTAGAAGAAAACAAAATGAGTTGTAGGAATGCTCTGCCCTGGTCTTGCACCTTTGTCTATTATAGAGTTGCCTAAGTTGAGGCGAAGCAGGAAATCCTGCTGTTAAAGGTAAAATCACAGGAACTGCAGCATCTCAAAGGCAAACCTTAAGATTTGTGGTATGGCAGTGAAGCACAATTTAATGACATGATAATGTGTGCCAAAGTTGACTCCAGCTGGAGAGGTAATAAAGGTATATTGGCCTTGAGGTGAGATGTTACCCAGACAAGGTATTCACTGCATGAGGAATAGCACTTGAGTCTTTTTAAACATGTCACAGACTTGTCAGCCTTTGCGTCAGATGAATTGCCCTTTCAACAGGCAGAAATTCTGCGGTGGTGTCCTGTGGGACTCCTGACCGTGGTAATTGGGGGTAACATTTATGACTCATATTGGAGACACAGTTACCTGTAGCGTAGCCTCAGCGCTCCTGCAGTAAAGGAAGTGAAACTTCTTTATCAGCAGCGCACAGTTGGTGATCCCACAGAGCTATGTGAATATCTAATAGCAGTGTGGAAATGCAAGACGCTGTGTGAATAGACTTGCCTTGATCAGGTTTTAGCTAGTTTAGCTAGTTCTGTCTGCTTTCAGGCTTTTTTGACCTGGAGATATACACAGGNNNAGCAGGGATTTTGTAGAAATGGATGGTAAGTGTAGCCATAGGATTATTTGCGTAGTGCTGTGAAACCTGTGATGCCTGTGCTGTAATGACAGAAAGGAAGGGTCCATAAATAGGCGTAAGTTTCCTTTTAGCGATGTAACAATGAGCATGTTCTGAACTGAGATACATCTCACTACTTGTAAACATGTGTTGAAAGTATTGATCGACACTGACTTCAAAAGTAGTTGGTTGTTGAAGAGTTTATATTATATAGAAAAAGATTGCAGTAATTGCATTGCAGTGTAAATACAGAGTAGAACAGTGAAATATATATTACAACCAGTACAATGTATTCATGGCTGGTTTTGGTGTTTTATTAGCTAATGTGACAAAATATGTATACTCAGTTAATTATGGAAACCTTTTATACTTTGTGCCATTCTTATGTTTTTATAATCTCATTTATTTTCTTATATTTATGCCTACCATATTCTGTTTGCTCTGGCAGTTGTTACAGAAAATTTCAGATGTTCAGCTGTTTTGAAAAATTATATTACTG
>VYZQ01059793.1:21770-33284 GCA_013400655.1 Mystacornis crossleyi
CAGATCTTTAAGATTAACTCAGCACATTGCTTGGCTCAGACACCAAGTGATTTAACTGGTGCTGTCAAGGAGGGTGCATGCCATTGCAAAGACCGATCTTAAAACATAGCTTCATTTTTCTTACCTGCTTAAGATTGGTGGGTTTTCATTTTATATATGATTTTAGCAGGGTTAAGTAGATAAATTTCCTTATTACGCTGCTCTTTCTACAGAAGACACCTGTAAATGCTGTTCTTTGTTTCATTAGTAATGTCTTATCTCTTGAGTCATTGAGTAAGACTATGCAGTCCTTTTTCCCCTCCCTAAGTAGTTTAAAATATCTCTGATGAAGCCTGTATGCAGAAAATAGGTAACTTTGCTGGAAAATATCTTTGATTAGTTACTTTTCCCTTGTGCAGTGGGAGTTATTCAATCTTTTTTAAAGACAAAAAATCTTGTGGGCAGTGGTATAGTTCTGTAACCAGCATGAAGCAACCTCCCACTTCCTGGGTTTTGTTACTAACTTGGCTCTACAACATGGTTCAATTCAGTAATTTAGGGTTCTTCTCCTTCAGATTTCTCAAATGTAAAATACAGTCAATGAAATCCTTTGTTCCCCCCAAAAATCACTGCTCATAGGTGTTGCTATGAAATTAATACATTGCTTATCAGTTTTATCCTGCTTAACTTCATAAATGTTATATTACTAGTTGGCTGATCAACGAGCTAAATCTCTCTGGGAAAGAAGTAATTTCTTACAGGTAACAAGAAATTTATGTCATGTGGGTCATTCCAGTCAGTGCTTCGAGTGACAGGAAAGTGTAGGGTAAATTTGGCAGAATTCATGTACATTTTATACTGGCTCCAGATGTTTTAAGCATTCTACGCATTCATTTTAAAAAACGGTCTTTTAATAGTCGAGGTGGTTATTAGTTTTTCTGCTCAAACTGAACTTCAGTGTGAGTAGTTGATGGATACAAATTAACATGTCTTGCTAACCTAAAACTTTTATTATTTATCCATGGTATATTTTCTAGAGTTTCAAGAGCTTTTGATCCTGTAGTCTTCACTGACTATATAAAAGATAATCTGCCATTTAGATTAACAAGAGAAATACATTTGAAATACATTGTATGCAGAATTTTTATATGGTCAACTGCAAAATGATAGATCACACAGTAAAGGGATGTGGAATAAAGTATGAAAAGGGTTTGAAGAAAAAAATGAGAAGTGGTTCCGAATGTTTGTGGGGTCACAGCTAATCCTGAGATTAATTATTCTGTATACTGAGAGTTTGATCAGTTCTGATTTAACTCAGCAGGAGTTTTTATTTTGATCTGAACATGAACTTGATATTGTGACTTTTAAATTAAATACTATATTCCATTAAATACTAACTTCTATTTTGTATATATTTTTAGACCATTTTCATTTATAAATCATAGGTTTCTCTATATTGAAGGTGCTGTATTGCCAAATACCTTGTAATGAATAGGACACATGACAAGTCAAGTATTTAAAGTACATGATAAAACAAGAAACTGATCAAAAATTTTATCTCATTTTTAAACTATTTTTCCATCACAAGTCTGGAAAGAAGGCGACTTTTTTTTTGTTTTATTTTTTGGGTTTTTTTTCATTAGGTAGCTCTGGTATAATTTGTGTTAAGAGGTTTTGGCCTGTTTATGTGTGCTGAAATTTGCCAAAATTGGTAATGCGATATTCCATCTTTAGCAAGCCTATAGAGCAATAAATAATGACACATGACTGTATGTGAGTGTTGTTAGTTATTTTTTTTGTGGTGTTCATGAAATGCAACAATCTTCCAACCCAAATTCTACAACATTAGGCAGCAAGTTGTACTCTGAACTAAACCAGATGCTGATCAGCTCTGTTCCTATTATCAACTTGGGGCAGAGATGGTAACCAGACCTTATTTGCAATGTTAACATTTGGAACAGATTAACAGCAGTTAGGCTGAAATGAGAAACCTCCACTTTACTGAAAAGGTTCAAAACATGTAATGCTGTAAAAATCAGGACGTCTGTAGTACGTTAGATAGGAATAAATGAGTTAACTGTAAGCCACACTTTCTCCTTTGCAGGATGTGTTGTTTCCAGTTTATGAGTGACTCTGAAAGGACATGTTTATGAGGTATAGTCAGGCTTAAGTCCTGATAAACCATCTACCTGATGAGGTAAATTATATCCAAACTTGCTGTGCCTGTTCATTGTGAGAGAGCCCTCCCCAAAGCCAGGCTGTACAGAAGATTTTTGTCTGGGGCACAAATCCCACATGCATTCGGGAAGTGCAGAGACCCAGAATACTTTTGACTGCCAGCCTTCTGCTACGTTCAAACCCAATGGGGAACTTGCCCCAGAGGTCCTGTCAGAGTACATGGAACACGTGGTGGCCCGTGCATGGCACGCTGGACTTGGATGTTCCTCTGTGCCTGCTTGTGGTATCTCAGAAGATTCACTGGGAACTGGAGGGGTTCAGCAGTAGTGTAGCACAGGCCTAATGCTTTTTAGGCTGAAATGGGGCTAAGTTTCACCACCTATTTGTGAATATTGTATAGATACTACTGCAATCATAAGCTTCTAAAACGTGTTTTTTTTCTGTTGTATTACATTCCTCCTTTCCTGTGCTTTCTAATTGGGAATATTACTTTAGCAGGAATTGAATAGCAAGCTTAAATTCTAAGGAGAGCATTTCTGCAAAAGTCAGTCAGAGATGCTGCTGGGTTCTCATTGTGTCACCTGCTGCATGGTTTTTCTGTGTGCCTGGTTTGAAAACAGTATTCAGGTTTGCAGAGAGTAAAAGCTTTTCAAAAAACTCACATGCAAGGCTTCTATTTAAATGTAGTTATTCAGCACTGTCAGTATAGATGTTGAGAGAGATGAAGTGAGGGCATTGGCTACCCTGGTAATCTGGTCAGAATGTTCATGCAGCAGCCATGTCAGCCAAGAAAATCTCCAACCACAGCTGCACACACGGAGAGCTGCGCTGGGAAAAGAATCAGCAGCAAAGTGCTTCATTCATGGGTGGAGGGGGCTGTATTGGTGGTGCTGAGCAATTGCCACAGTAAGCTAAATGGGAAATTAAACCTGATCTGCTCTAATTGCATTGAGTAAACTATTGCGTGGATTTCAGTTCAGTTTATGTTGACTTGGAACGGGTTTTGGTTAAGTGCATTGTGTGGTTGGAGGCACATTCTGGAGCGGTAGCTATGCTTGGCTGTGATGTGTGTGACTTTCTACAGGTAAAGTTATAATCCTTCCTGTAGGAAGTAGCAACAGTCATTCCTGTCTTTTGGGAAGGAGCAAATTTGTAATGACAGGGACTCTGCCCTGTACTGCTCTGGCCAGGTGACCAGCAAGGACGGATGTGTTTGGCCTTCTCCTTTGTGGGGTGCGGAGAGGACCCAAAGCGTGGCCAGGTGGAGCAACAGCAGCACTGGGACAAGCACTGCAGGGAAGGACCTAGAAGTGCACCGAGACATGGAACCATTTACTCCATGCAAGCTGGTTAGAGATACGATCTAAAACGTGTCTTACCGTGGGCAGCAAATGAAGGGATCCTGGAGGCATGGGACAAGTGCCTGTCTGACGCCGTTTCCATGTGTGGTTGATACATGCTGGTGTACTCTTTGACCCATGCTACCCAGCGTTTTGCTCCTGGCATTCAGTCACAAAAAAAAATTGTCTCCTACCTTGTGTCCACCCAGCATGGATGTGAGGCAAGTTCAGGTGAGTGAGTGGGCTCATGCAGCCTTGGACCTACGCTGCAGAGGTGTGCTGGTTTTCCCTCCAGTAGTCCACAGCTGCATCACACAGCTCCTGAGTGAATCCACTTACAGGTCACCCAGGCATGCGGGTGTAGGTAAACTTCAAAAATTTATTTTAAAAAGTATGTTTGCATTTTTCTTGACCTTCTAGGTATTTGGACCTTATGAAAATCGATCTATTACAAGTCAGTGCGAAGCCACCCTGGCCATGGTGTTACTCAGAAGTTTGTCTGAATTTCAGTTTGCAGCTGGACCTCATCTGGGCTCCCTGTATTTCAAATCAGAAAGAATATTTTCAGATGCATAAGAAAAGCTGAGAGTACTTTGCAAGTAATAATATTTTCCATGTAAAAGTGAAAAAGTAGTGAAATACTAAGCTGTTGGTATTCTAAAGCATGACTTCTTGTAGATGGTCTATATCTGGGGAGCACAAAGGAGGGATTAATTTTCCCTCTCAGGTTAGTGGGTATTGCCAAGGAAGTATTTTATGGCACTGGCACTGCAGAAACAGGCAGGTGAGCAGCTCCGAGGTGTGGTGGATGTTGCTACCTCTGCTTAAAGACTTTGATCTGAGACTGAATTTAGAGTATCCAGCATAACTACACAGTGCAAGATGGTGAAGCAGGAGTAAAATGCCAGCAAATAACTGCAGCTCAGCATGTCAGTACACACTGCTACGTGGCTGTGGTGTTAACATCTCCCACACCGAAATGGCTGCAAAACAGTTTACAAAATGGAAGCATTGCTTCAAGTGAGGTAGTTTTGAGACGAAAACTTCAAGTGACACTGTGGTACAGAAAGTTTTGTGTGCCCAGTCTTTCATATTTTCAGTCCATCACCTCTCTGGATTTCTTCTCTCAGACAGATAGTGGTTCTAAGGGGGCTCTGCCCAGCTGCCATTTTAGCATGCACAGGACTGGTAATCAGGTCTCATTTCTGATAGTAAAATTTGGGTCATCTTTTACCTTGGTCGCTTGAAATGTTTTGTGGAGTAGTGGCATATTTGCATAGGCAACCTTCTGCTCTGAAGACAAAATTATACTGTTTCTAACTCTTGCATTTAACTTCTCTCTGCTTTACCTTTGCAGTGAGTATTCCTATTGTAATGATTTCCTTAGCCCTTTCAACCCTTTTTAATATAAGCCATTGCTTTTAAAGGTCCATTTCACCTGTTGTAAGAAATCTGACATATTGGAATTAGTGAGAGAATTTTAAATATGGAGGTGATATGTTGTAAAATCTCAGTTGCAGTTTGCATTCAATTTAGATTTAAAACAAGCAAAAATGTAATTGAGGGATAAAAATTGGCAATACTCATAGTCTAGGAATTATGTTTCAGACTTTGGAAGGAAAATGGTTTGGCTTATTTTTTTTCGCTTTCAGGAACACTATTATTTTCTGACTTAATGGTTTCAAATGCTGTTAAATGAAAAAAATATTTCTGGAGTAAGTGAATTTTGCAGGTGCTTTGTCCTGGGGTTCTCTTGGAGTTTTACAGTATGACTCTTTGTGAAAGCCACAGGTCACAAAGCTTCACGCAGTGGCTTCCAGCCAGCCGGGAGTGACAGCTGAGGCTGCTGCTGTTGCAGCTGCCCTGGTGGGGTGTGACCAACCTGCCCACCCCAGCATTACACCATGCTGGGGGGGGGTGGTTGCAGCAGGGGACAGCACTCAGACATCCCTTTGGGAAAAATGTGTTGTATTGCCTACAAAGAAGAAGAAAAAGGATTCAGATCTTACAGTCTCAAGGACTAATCGCTTGGCATGTTGCACAAATGTGGCCCAGTCTTAACTGAAGTATTGACTGGACTTAGTTACCACAACTGGAACTTGGATGGGCACCCAAACTACTGGGAGAGGTTTGCTGTCAGCAGGAGCTCCCCATGGGCATCACCATCTCACATATTTATTATTTATTTATATATAACAATACATTATTCTTACTGTCTCAGGTATGTGTTTGGGTTAGCTATGAGCTTAACTATAAAGAAAAAGCCTATTTTTCGTGGTGATCCTAAGAGGAAATTCTTGTCTTTTTCTTTCCCTACAAATGAAGAAGCAGAGCCCTCCATGTGAACCACACTGCCCTACCTCCCCCTCCTCAAGGGCCCAATCCACGCTGTGCTCACACCTCCAGTCATAGCAGCAAATGGCTGAAACTTTGGAGTTTGGTGGAGTGAGAGCTCCTCCATCAAAGACCAGCGTCTCTCTTACTGTCACTCCAAAGCAGCCAGGGTCCCCATCCTGGCACAGGCAAGGCAAATTTAATCAATAGGCATTTTAACTGCTTCTTTCAAAAACAAACATAACATACCACGTGGTCGTGAGGTCTGAGGCTTCAGCACACTGAGCTACGGGGTGGAAGTTATCTTGGAAAGCTGAGGTTTAGACTATCCCTTACAGCCTCGTATGTCTTGTAGTCAGTCCCAGGAGCAACCAGGTCTCCTTGGGGAATGGTAAAAATTACCTAAATGCATAACTTACTTTAAAGACAGCCTATGATTTTAGTTATATGATTGCTTTCCTGCTTTTTACTTGTTTCACCAAAGATCAATTACATTTTTTTCTGCCCAAATCTTCTTTTTTTTTCCAACAAAATTGCATGTCAAATGACAGAAGAATGTTTTTGGTGTTTCTGTTAAGATAATGAAATGCTATTCAGTTTTTTTTAAAAAAAAAAAAAAAGGAAGTCCTGACTTGTACTCAAACATGTTAATTCTTTATTTTCTTAGATGCATCTCTTTGGTTCGCTCCACCTCTCTTTAAATGAAGAANACAAAATTTCATTGTGAATGGCCGAAGGATTTTTTTGGTGTTTTTGTTAAGATAATGAAATGCTATTCAGTTTTTTTTAAAAAAAAAAAAAAAGGAAGTCCTGACTTGTACTCAAACATGTTAATTCTTTATTTTCTTAGATGCATCTCTTTGGTTCGCTCCACCTCTCTTTAAATGAAGAAGCCCTTTTAAACTTGTGCTCTTCCCTGCTTACACAGTGTCACTGCAGTAACAGCCAGGGCACTGGGTGGCTGAGGTGCTTTCTGGAGCACTTCATACCACAGTAACAGCTTCTGAAGTCATCTACATGTTGCCTGTGCTGGTAACGTCCTCAGGCTGGACCAGGCTCTTAGAAGTGTCTTGGTTTTGTTTTATTTTCAACTTGTTAAACCTGAAAGAGAAGTAGGAGAAATGTTAGTCAAAGATGCAGGTTTCTCATTCACTCGATGTAAAATAAATTCTTTACAGCATAACTGGAATGTCTTTGCACGTGTTCCAGGATGGTTGTACCCAGCTCTGAGAAGAGAACAGTGCCTTTCCAAGTAACACACAGTTAACTCTTCCAGGTTTACATGTAGCCTTTAGTCAGAGACGTATGTAATTTCTTTTTTACAGCTGTCCAGACACACTTTTGAAAAACCTAAGCCGTATACACCAGATGTTACTTAGTCCAGTGTGGTCTACCTTGGACCCATTCCAAACCTGCCTGCATATAATTTTCAAGTCCCAACAGCCCTGCAGTGCTAGAAGATAAAAACTCACCATAACTGTACCCTTTCATATTACTTAGAGTTCAGTTTAATTATCTGAAACACTACCAGATACATAGTTCAGTCACGAGAATTCCACCTTAACACTAACTACTACCATATCCATTTTTTTTTTCTAATTTGAGACAGGTTTTGGGTTACTACCTCTGAATTATGCAAAGTTCAAATCAGTGATTAATATAATTACCTAGAGAGGGTTTTTTCTTAAATTGTGAATAATGGAGTGTGTTTATATGACCTTATTGAGAAAGGCAGTCCATGAATTAGTGCGATTTTGTTTTATGTACAGATGGGTGGGGTATATGTGTATGATTTGGACTTGATATTTAAAAAATACGATTTACAGGCTTGCTAAGCAACTTGCAGTGCTGATGATACCCTCCCAAGAAAGAAAGTTTCTTAAGTTTTTTGAGTCACCCCTGTTTAAGCATTTACTTATAATAAGATGAATGCTGAAGTGCTTCCCTGAAGATGTCAGAAACCCAGAAATGGTTTTAAATCAGGGCATTCAGTGCCTGTAAAGTTTCTTTCAGAGCCCTGGTTCTGGCTGTAACCTGACTCTGAAGAGTTATTTAGGTTTCTCGCCCTCTTTTGTGGGATTTGTGCGCTTTGTAAGCCTCAGCCCTTTCCCTGGAAGCATTAGGATAAGAAATATTCTGAAGTTGTGTGGAGAGCCTCACTTTCTTTAGACAGTATTTTCAATGTATTAATTATCTGATATTAAACCCACATTTTAATAGGAAAAAAACCAGAAAGAAGTTTAATAGTTTGGTTATTTTTGTAGTTATTGCTGATTTTCTTAGTATTTCCCTTTACTGGTATGAATTTTCTGCATATATTGACTGTGTTAAATTTATCGCATTTGTCTTTGCTGAATTTTTTTATTTGTCTTACACAACTATTCCTTTAGTTTTGGATCAGGAAAGAGTTCAGAGAAACAACAAACCAAGGAAAGTACTGGTGAGAATTTGTAAAAAATGATGACTGATGCTCAAAATGTGTAATTGGTGGAAACAGCAGCCACTTGGTTATGAATTAATTTTATCAGCACACATAAGCAAGACCCATGTGACAAATTAGAATAAACAAACACATTTGATTTTGATATTAAGTATTAAGCACGTTCCTTTTATAAATAATCTATGTCTTTGCTGTTATTTCCCTGAATGATTCATTGCATTTCAAGTAGTGGTACTGCAGGGTAAAGCTAAATGAGATAAAAGTGTTTAATGAAGAAAGTAGATACTTCTGTCTCACTCTGTGAATAGCTGCGTTCCTTTAAGATTTTTAAATAGAAATAACAACAGTAATAAGAAATATCTCCAGCTAATATATTATCATTTATAGATTTCCTATAACCTACATTAATTAGACCCCTTGCTTCACATTTCTTCTTTTTGATTCATATTATCTTGTTTCAACTGTCTTTTCAACTTTAAATTTTTTGACCTCCTTCATTAGTCAGAACTACAGAATACTGAAGATTTTTACCTCTTTTTGTCTTGCACTTTAAGAATAGATTAATTTCCCAAACTGCCTTCACATTTGTGGCTATGACTCCCTGCTCCACTTTCTCAGTGCTCCATTTGAGCTCCTGCTAAAACTGAAAGCTTTGGGAAAAATAAATCTAAGATGTCAGTGACTTAAAGCCCAGTGCTGTAAGTTTAAGATGTTTGCCTAATATCACATCACCAAAATGGAACAGATAAAGATGAAGTGTAAAGTATATGTAACGTGGCTTGCAGTTAAGTGCAGTAATTGGAGAATGCAGGCAGCAGATCTGGGAAGGTGATAAGGTAAGCAAAAGCTTCTTGGGAAAGGTAAACTGTCTGAAGAGCTGACAGTGATATGCACTGACTGGAAGGAACCCAAAATTGTTTTAGCCTTTAAGCATCCAACAGACATTGAAGTAATTGAGTAATCATACACTCTGGGTCCAGTATTCCTGTCACTGATACCCCGTGCGTCTCAGTTATTGGTGTAATTTAAATCTGATAGCCACATAATGGACCAAATTCTCTCCTCTACTTTTCGTAAGTTGTCCTATTGGATTCAATATGAAGAATGTTTGCTTAAGTGCAGTGAGCAGGATTTGTGTCATGAGGCTTATTTTGCTTCTCAAAAGTGTTATTCCCTGCTGTATGTACTGTACAGCACCATAGAAGACAAAATGTTTATTCTAAAGGACAGTACTCTGAAGCACCACAGATTAGTTCAAATTCTCAAAAAGGTGTAAGCTTTTCTGTTTCTTCCAGTGTTTAGGCACTTTTTCTTAATGTTTATGCCAAAATTTGTCCCCAAGTCTCCTCTTTGGTGCCAGCGTTTTGAAAGCGTGTCAGATTCTGCACCATAAAAGATGACGTCTGCCCTTATGTATTTCTTGGAATGACAGCTTCTACCTTTCAAAGGTCATTTGGGTCAGAAATTTCATTAAAAAATATTTGAGTACATGCCACATACCTTGTCTGCTTATTCAATATTAATATTCAACAAAACATTTCAATACTGCTAAGCAGCCAGATTGGAATAAGCTCATTGGAGCATTTTAGTGCTGGTTTTGTATACGGCACCTCATATGCTGAGGCTCAGGCTGCACAGGCTGTGCTGTGGTGCAGATAATAAATACTAATCATCAGGAGAGCTTTAAGGTGGAACCTGTGCAATGAGCACACAGATTTGCGGAACAAGCCAGCCCTAATTTGTCTGGTAAAATGGGTGATGGGCTTGCGCGTGTCTCCCTTGTACTAAGGCAATTGATTAATATGCATTAAGTGTTATAGTGAAGGTTAAAAGGATCTAGACAACCCCACAGCCTGCAGCGGGTAGAAAGCGAGGCCCACAACTTAATGCAGAAACTTGGCCCTTGTAGAATTTTCCCAACTATATATGCCGTGGGGGAAACTTTTCTTGAGATTATGTGAGTTAGTTAAGCTTGGAATTTGTTCAGGAGGTTTCTTTTGTGAGGTCCCCCTTCTTCCACCCTCTCCACTCTCCCCAGCAACAGGGCTTCTTTCAGGTTGGCTCTAGCACAGTGACACTCATCTGGTAGACTAAATTAGTCTGAGCAACTCCTAGTAAACTAAACAAGACGTGGCAGTGCTGTGCAGTCGTATGGTGTAACTGGTAGCACACTTTCTAGCCTGACCTGGGCTGTGACAACCATTGTTTCTCCATGGAAGTATGTCCATAGAAAGGGCATCCCCAACAGTTTGGGGAACCGGGCAGCCGAGGAACTGTTCCAAAAGCCAGAAGAGATAAGAGCACCCTGTTGGAGGAGAGAGGGGCAGGGTACAGCTGCACTGACATGAGCTGTGCTATGCAAAGTCAGAAAACACTCTGACACATCATATGCAATAAAATAAGCAACACATAAGTGTACATTTGGGAACAAAAATTGTCCTGTGGTTGTAACCTGATTCTGTTCATTGAGACTCTGTGTTTAACTGAGGTATCTTGTCCCCTTTTTACTATGAAGCAGCCTGTCAGGCTCTGAGACTCCCCTCCATCACTTCTCCAGGCAGCAGCACCTCACGGCTGTCACCCATCTAACTGGCACATCACCTCCCCACATCTTTCAAAGTTTTCACTCCTGGAAAGAGAACTTGGTTTTCAGAGAGAAAGAAGGGTTGAAGATGCCTAGTCTCTCTAAGACATGGCTGTTCCTATCTAACTGCACTGCTAAAGCTCATCCTGTAGCTTTCACCAGCTCATGTCTTGATCTCGGCACACTTTTTCTAGGTATGATAAATGCAGCATTGCTCTTTGCTTCCATCGAGCATATTGCTGCATGGGTCATCCTTCAGCCTTGCTGCTTTGACTGTGACACTCTCTGTAATCCTTCCCTGGTGCCTCTTTATCATTTCAAAAATAAGCTCCTTTCTCTCAGTTCATAAAACCTTTCCAAACCTAATCTTCATCCTGCCTATTGTTCAGTAAAAAGGATCAACTCCATCTTTCATTACCCCTGTGGCAGATTTTCAGCCAGACACTGCCAAGCTCTCTCCCTTGCTGTCCTGCAGCATGGGCAGGGCTCTATCCACATCCCCATTCCTCACAGCCATATGCACATCTTCATTTTACCTGCTGCCTATGGAAAACTAGATGAATGTGAAGTGTTACCGACTATCCATACCTCATATTGATACTATCTTGCCAATCCATATCAAGCCATTGCCTTTTAAATTAGATTGAAAAAATGAGGTT
>VYZQ01059794.1:0-12375 GCA_013400655.1 Mystacornis crossleyi
AAAGTTCTTGCAAGCAGCACTTTTGTATCCACACAAAAGTACTTGCATCCTCTTTTTCTTGGAAAATATTTAGCGGACAGGAACATTAAGACTGTGGTCTCTGCCTTCAATATTTTCTCGATTACAATGATAAATATCTTCATGACAATGAGAGGTTCCCCCACATCACTCTGCCATCCATGCATTACACCAGTCTATGGATCAAAGAGGTGGATTTCCTGATCTAATGATAAATCTGGTAGCCTAATGGATTTTAGATTAGACCAGTCCACTCTCAGGCCAGTACACAGTCTTCAATAACTGTCTGAGTCTGAAGATGTTCAGTGCTGAGCTACTTTCTCCAGATACTTCATACATAGCTTCTATAGGCTATGACACTTATATGGTCCATATCAAATTCAGAGGTGCCTTTTCCTTTAACCGTTACTGCTGTTTTCTAGTGGGCTCATTTGTGATTTTAATTTGTAAAGATCAATTAAGCCACCACCCCTAAAGCTTCATGACACTGCAGAGCTGCAAAAGATGAGTTATGGATTTCTTCCATCTCATCAGGTTCACAGCATTAACTTCGAGGATCTTAAATTTTGAGATTTTACATCAGAGATAGATATCTGCAGAAAGAAATCGAAGTTCAAAAGTAACTTTCTTTAACAATTAGTATCCTGTTCAACTTCAGTGATGTCAACAGAATCCCTGCAAGGTAAATCAGTGTGTGTTTTTGGCAGCTTTCCCTTTTCTGCCAGTTAGAACAATTAGACTCTAAATTTCACATTGAGTTAAAAGAAATTAGCAGTGTTGTCTTGGTCAAATGTTAAAGTAAACAGCACTTGCAACATTAACCATAACTGCAGTTTCTCAAGGTATTAATATCACATTCCCATTGGCTCATTTTCCCATGCTTACTACAGTGAATGTATTTTGATGAGTGACATCTGCTTTGTCTGTGCCAAAGGAGAGAGTTGGGTGTCAGCTGCTAAAGCAGCAGGCTGCCAAAACAGTTGGACTCATCTTCCCTAGAGAAGTCTTCAAGTGCTTCTGGGAGGCACTTGGGTACAGAGGAGTAGAGCAGGTGGGAGGAAACAGTAAGAAGACAACTGGTTTCAGACATTCTTCTCCAAGTGGTGGGGAGAAGAGAGCAGGGTACAGAGGTGGGTAAAAGGTAGGCTTGGACCCCTAAGGAAGAAAACATATCTCAAGCCTTTGTTGATTTTTAAATGGCTCATAGGGAGTATATTTTAAAAAGTAGTAAAGCCACGACAAGGCTCTTTGTAAGGAAACGAAGACTTTCTTGATGAGGAGGCAGGCTGTGCTTCAGGAGTGGTACTCTTAACTAATTTCTAACTACAGCCACTACGCTATAAACAAGCACAGACTGCAAGATTTTTCATGTTATTTAACGCTAGCTGAAGATGACGGGATAGGCGAAATTCAATTAAAAATGTAAGTAATATATTCTGACATGTAATAATTTCCCCTTAAAATAGTTTCAGAGAGATGCTTTTTTCAATGCTGTAGATGTGCAGACAATACTGTCAAACATCTGGCCTGTCCATTCCTAGGTCTACTGACGTCTTTGAGGCCAGCTCAGACTAAACCCAGGTGTTTCCAGCAAATGCCTTTCTGTGCTGCATGGGATTTGAATGGAAAGTCCTCGTGAGAAGTGGAAAGCCAGACACTGTGGCAGTACAGGGGAAAGGAAGCACTCTGAGCAGCTACAGACCACAGAGGGAAGTTGTTTAAGAGGAGTTTAGCTCAGAGTCCACTGAAGTCAATGAGAATTTTGCTACCAACCTGGACAAGACTTTGTTTGCCTCCAAAATTCTGTGAAATAAGCAAAGCCAGCTGACTTCAAAGAGCTTCATCATTATGCTTCAGATGCAACAATCCTAGCTGGGGCTTGAAATCATTTTAGATTACAGTTTCAGGTGGAGGTACTGTCAACTTGTTTTTCTATTTAAGGGCAGGTTTCCTTATGTAAAGTATTCTCTTCTATTTGAACATTGCGTGAAAACCCGTATTTCCAACACACCGTAATAAGTATTTTACAGCTCAGTAGGATACTGGGAATTAAAGAGCCCACACCCTTCCAGTGACTTACACATCATGAATAAGGACATATAAGAATAGACTGAAGCAGAAAGGAGTCAAGCAGTAAGAAAAGCAGGAAATGCAAATATTTTACCTTGTCTTACTATTGGCAGATTGTTTTCAGAGGAACCACAAGCTACACAAATACAAAACAAAGTATAAATACTAATTGTTCTTATCTTTTGTCTGTACTCAACACGCCTGAGGTAACTATTAAACAAACGTTAACAGCTGATCTTAAGTAAAATGACATCTTGTTTTTTTTAGTCTTCCAAAATGCCACATGAACTTCTTATACAGTGGACCAGTCACAAGAAGCCAAATCACATAAAATAGGAAGGATTAACTTCCTTCTCAGTTACTTGCACAGTGTGTCTCAAAAGCAAAAATAACACCCCAAGCCTATCGGAAGAGAGAAAAGCATATTTCTGTCTTTAGAGGAGGCATTACACTATAAGTCCTCTACCAACCACATAGGTTGTCAGTAAAGCCAGGGCAACAGCAGCGTATCAAATTAGAACACCCCGGCTGCAGTGGCACCAGCCCCGCCCATATGAACACTGCTGCATGCACATGCCAGTCCAGGGCACTGTGCGCCAGCCTGGTCAGTCCAAAGCACAGTCTCACCGTTGTTCCATTTTTAAAGTTGAAAAGCTAACTAAACATATATTGCACAAAAAAGTCCTCTATAGTACACTTTTTTCCCTAAGTTCAATAAGAAAAGTATTGTATCAAGTGGCAGTAGCTAGGTAGTCTTTATTGGGCTCATAAAAGATTATGATTTTGCCCTATTCTCTATATAAGTGAATTTCTTAAAATATCATTTTTAAAACGGCACTTTTTCTTCTCATGATAGTGTTTCTTTAATATATTAACTTTCCCACATCCCATACTTTGATGGTTCGGCAATTTTCTAGTTCATTTCAAATCATTTTTTGACAAAACAATACCAACAGTTCAGTAAGTGTCCCACTGCATTTTGCAATTTACGTTTCTTTTTGAAATACCCTCTTACTGAATAGCTTTAGCAACTAATAAAATCCTTCCATTTCAAAGCCGAAAGAATCCCATTAAGCACTAAATTCCCGAGGAAGGGGGAAGGACTACTACTACTTGATAGTACATTTTGGGTTTAACACTAGTAAAGCTTTTTCAAAACCAGTAATACATGGCAATTAACAGGTTTCATGCATAACCTATGCATGGATTTTTGTACATTTGATGTTTAGACATACAGATGTGTACACATACTTGCAGATATGAGCATACAGGTATGTAAATATATAACTGTGGATATATATATAAGTATATAGTGATACATATACACAGACATGTATATACGTGCATAGCAGCCACTGCTGTTAATTTTCTCTGCCTGGCTAAACAATAATGGACAAAAAAAAATATAGCGGAAAGTCATCACGATGAAATGAAATATATTCTTATGTGATTGATAAGATGCAACAACTAAGCTGAGTAGAACCCTGGTGAAGGCGCCTAAGCCTTGTTAACATAAATTGTGTGTGTTAACAGTGAAGTGAACCGCTAATAGCATCGCTCCCAGGCTGTGATTTATGGTAACTTCGCATCACTAACACTATGATAACTAACTTTTACAAATTATGAACTCCTACTGCATTCTCACTTTGGAAAAAAATACACACCCTTACAAAGAGCACTTATCTAAAACTAGGGACATAAGAAGAGCTGCAGATCCAGCTTTTTCAAAAATTCACCCCACTTAACTCGTAATATCTGTCCATCCATTGGAGACAACCTTTCCCACCTGAGGTGAGAGCAATTTTGGTCTGCTTCAGTATAAAGCAAAATACCTTAGGTTAACATTTTCTTTACTTTGGCTGTGCTAGTTGTCTTCAACTTCCATTTGAGAGAAAAAACTTATGGTTGAGGACTGCACCTTCCACAAGAGATAGCTGGACTTTTGAAAGAAACAAACACTGCATTTTAAAAACAAGTTCTGTAAACCTTTCAAATAACGTTTTGATTCTAATACGGACAAAGAATGCTTAAACTCTCTCTAGCCTTAACATTTAATATTAAGTACATCTTCTTCACAGTCCACATGAGATTATTTTCTTTAAACATGGGCTAATTATTTTTTTTAAAATATTTGTGTTAATGAACAAGGTCAGCTTCAGAATTCCTAGAAAAGGTCACCAGAAAAAGNGAGATAGCTGGACTTTTGAAAGAAACAAACACTGCATTTTAAAAACAAGTTCTGTAAACCTTTCAAATAACGTTTTGATTCTAATACGGACAAAGAATGCTTAAACTCTCTCTAGCCTTAACATTTAATATTAAGTACATCTTCTTCACAGTCCACATGAGATTATTTTCTTTAAACATGGGCTAATTATTTTTTTTAAATATTTGTGTTAATGAACAAGGTCAGCTTCAGAATTCCTAGAAAAGGTCACCAGAAAAAGCCACCTAAAGAATGAGACCAAGAGAAGGGCATGATAGATACCAGATTTGAGAGAGGAAGGTAGGTATGTTTTAAATTTGCTTCAGTGTCTTCCACTGGTAATATTTTGGCGAGTGGAAATAGCAGCTACAGAGATTTGTTATTTCACTACCATTTATAAGATGTTTTGGTTGTATGAACTGCACAAATATATGAACATGTATTTTCATAAACAATACATATGACAGAGTCTTAATTTTAATTTACTTCATGAACAGAAATGTTTGTCCCTTTACTCTAATCCCCCTTATCCCAAAGACAACTATATTAATAATTTCAGTTTGGTTATTGTCCCAGTAAATCACAGAATTACAGAAGGGCTAAGGCTGTAAGGAGACAGAGTAAGGTACCACAATATTTTTGTTTCTTATGGTAATTTACGTTACTTATGGTAACATAAATATTGTCATCATTTCTATTTCTTCTAGAAAGGATAAAATACCTGGCTACTGAATAACAAAGATGTTTCCAATTTCTCTTGTCATTTGAAGCAATCAACGTAAATGAGAAAAAATCTGAGAACTAAAATAAATCCTGTGAAGAGTCTGCCTTAGTGGCACTCATTTTAGAACTGACTGCCTTTGCACTTGGATTTATAAATGCTAATTATCAAGGTCATCACAGATTTGTGTGATATTTTAGGTTTTCTCTCTGCTTTTCTATTAACCTGAGAAATAGAAGTGTTCTTTCTAAAATTATTATGCTAAAATTCCAGAATATCTTAGAACTATACTAGAGCTGCCGAGACACTCTCTTCAACAATTTCCTCTTTCTTAATTTTCAGAGGTTACAAGAATCGACTGCTGTAGCAAATGCATTGAGAGATTAAGATGCTGCTCCCCATAACTAATATGCCCCTCCATTGCAACATTTACTTTCCCAAGTATTAGTATCTTCTTTGGAAAACACCAACACTTGTTTTCCTATTCATTAAGGTATTTGAAAAAAAAAAAAAAAAAGTAATTCTCCTGCCAAAAATATCCCTGAAGTAACTTTAATATAACTATTAAATCTAGCTTCAACCTAGACCTGGACATTCTTCATGCCCACATTTTACCAGATAATTCTGGCTTAAGGTCTCTAGAATCAGTGACAGGTGGATCATCTAACTAAAGAAAATATCTTTGGGTAAAGCTAAGCCAGAAAATGACTTTTGCTGCTACTGCAGTGGGCTACCATTAGGGAAAGGGAGAAACTAATGAAAACTTTCCCACACATGCCAGGATTGTCACTGACACAATGATAATTGGCTTACAAGAGGTGATAAGACTACAGACTAATGGTAATATCATGGCATTCACCTTTGTCCTGTCCTCCCTTGTGTCTTTATTATGTCCATCCAAACAGGTTATCTGCAGGAGTGATGAGGAGGTCTCATTTTGGAGAAAGATACACAATAAAGTGGACATCTCATGTGCATGTCCAGTGATTAAGCCTCACTGCATACAATGTCATGTGAGTGGAAGATAAATAAAATATCCCTCCAAAAATAAACAAGAGAAAATAACGGTGCACAACCAACTTTCACTTCCCAAAATAACAAATAAACAAGTGAAATTCTACATCTGCAGGACAAAGGTGCCAGCAAAAGACAAAGGTAGTCAGATGATTTAGATATTAACTGTCTCTGAGCACAGGATACATATATCAGCTTTCAATAAATTCAGTTGAAGGTAGGTATGAAATTATTCCAGAATTTGAAGAATGCCGTTCTCTACTCTTGTGTGGCAAAGCAAAAAAAGTGACATAACTGTTCAAACTGAAACCAGGGAGAAGTGGATTTAGAATTTTCTTGGACTGAAAGAGACAACCAGTGCAGTTTAGTGGACATTACTGAAGGCAAGAATAGTCTGATGGAAAGGATGTTCACTCACAGAAGCCAGTAGACTTCTAACATTAGAAAGAATTCAAAATTATTACCACAAATGTTACAAGCAGCATTGACCAGTACAGAAATTACAAGCTAAAATTTAGCAAAAACACATCTTGGAATTGTACCTGCTTTGACAGCTATCATGGGGAAATATACGGGTTAAAACGCAGGCGAAAAGGCAATGATGGCATGATTTTGCAGACATTCAGCAAAAACCCACAAAGCATGTATGGTAGGGGCAAAGAAATAAATGATACTAGGACCCCTAGCAAATAAAAATTATTCAAAGAAGTAGTAAACATCTTCATAAAAGACTTTTTTTTTTTTGGCACTATCTTCAACCAGATAACTCTGATGATAGAAAAGATACAAAGATTTTCATTTGGGTGATAATATTTTGAACAGGAGTGGGGTGAAAAGCAAGACAGCATGGCCAGAAAATTCTGAGCAAGGACCCGTACTTTCAAAGGCTAAAGCTAAGCAAACACGTTATGCTCTAGAGAGCAGACACAACAAATCTAGGCAAGAAGTTAACTGAAGAAGCGGATATCATGGTGAGGCTGTCGCTGACCGGCTCTACCAGACACACAACAGGTATTATGATGCTACAGAATGAGCTCTGGAATGAGGAACACACATAAAGAACTGGTGATTTACAGCTGAGCAAACTGTTTCTAATGAAAATCTTCGACAACGCAATCAGTGTTGTATCTCTTTGCTACTATTTACATCAGAAACTCTTCATATTTTCTAGGGGGGTGTGAGTGATAATATTACTGGTATAATGACCCTACAATGGTATTATCTAAACATAGAAGTAATAAAGCTAAAAAATACCTACTGAATAAGTCTTTACAACTTTTTGGTATTGAAAGGGACCCAGAGTTGACTAAAATGGGTCTTAAGCTATCTCTGTCTTTTGCTAGAAATGCTCAGCAAATTTTCCTTCCTTCCCAGGTAGATTTTTTTTTTCCTTCTTCCAGCACTGGAGGATCTGCAAGCTAAGGTCAAAGCTCAAAAAGCTGCAGCAGTTGTAGACACTCTCTAGAATACTGGACAAAATTTAATTGCTAAAGCATTTTTCCAGAATCAAACAAACTTAGAGGAGTACCTACTCCCCACACCACCAAGGAGTCAATGTTCAGTGCAACATGGGTATTTCAGGATGTGCATTTATTGTATGTGAAAACTATTCAGGGGCTGGAAAAAATATCTCAGATAAGGACCGGAAATACCCTGAACTGGCCTAAAACGAAAGGCCAGAATTGGAATCTTCAGTTATCCCATATGCCAAAAACTACAATGAGTAAGTCAACACAGCCAATATAAAATGTTGACACTGCAGCTCTAAGCAGGATAGATTTGTTTATGTTGCCTGGAAAAAAAAATACACTTCTTTTAGATTAATATTCTCATTCTGCTGAGGCAGCAGCTCCTAATAAAATGACATCTAAGCTTATGACGGTGTACATTCAGTATTTTTACTAGATACAGCACTGCCGACTAATATCTGATAAAGGAAAACTTATTAAGCAAAAGTATAAGTTGTTCTAAGTAACGGAGCAATTTAAAAGTTTTATTCTCAAGACTAATGGATTTAATGACAATAATAATGCAGATACTGAAAAGGACACCTATTTAGATACTAGTCCATTTATAACAGAGCAGCATCACTACTTTCTTTAATCAATGCAGGTAACTGGTGGCAATTTTTAAAGTGCTACCAGAATACACANTTTATTTAATGGGTGGTTCCTTCTCATTGCCACTTTATATAATGCTGCCTGTGTCTTCATAGTGGGAAATGTTAGCTGCAAGCCTTAAAGAGCGCAAGTGAAAATCCTGGAATTGCTGGGTTCTGTAACATGGGAGGAATAGGATACCCTATTTCCGTTTCAGCAAGGAAAAAGATAAGAGACATCAAATTTACCTTCTTGCCTAAAGAGACCTTGGGCAAATAACAATAATGCAATATTTAGACAATTGAACATCAAAACACAACGTGGAAAAAGAAAATGGGCTTTCTGGCTTTGCTTAATACTGGATTCAACTTCTTATGTCTAAATAACAGTACAAAACATCTCAAACTCTGACTGGATTAAGTAATAGAATTCATTATTATGTTGGTTGTGTATAACTTGAAATTGTGTTGAATGCTAACTTGTTTTTGCCAGAACTGTTAGAGAACCTTGGAAAGAAATGGTATTGTAGACCAAATGTCCAAGTCTCTAAACCTAAGAACCAGCACTATAAAAGCTCTTCTACTTCAAGAAGGAACTGTCAGATAAGGTGTAATTTTTGAAAGCAACTCATCAGTGATAAACTCATTTTCCAGACTGCTGTGCACTCTTCATCCACTGTCAAAGATGTGGCATTGGACTCTCTCTTCCGTGAGAGGAACAACACTCCAAAAATTGTAATTTACACTCATTCAGAAATGATATGTAGGGTTTATTACTCAAGAGCCTGGCAGCTGAACAGCAATATGTGAGATCTACCCTGTGAACAGTATGTACTGTAAGCAGAATTGTTAGAATGAAGGAAGGCTAAAGATAAAGCCAAGACTCCTGGTGAGATCTATCAGATGCTTATTAGCGCAAGAGATTTCAAAAGCTACATGACAGAAGGGATAAAACAGCTGAAAATAATCTCAGATAGTGTACAGTCAAGGAGGAGACACAGAAATACAGTGCTATGTGTGAATACAAGCTAAACATTTGTAAAAGCAGTTCAGCAGAACAAGTGATGTGAAAAGAAGACAAAAGTACTGACCTACTTCACAGCTCTTCGTGTTCCGACTACCTCATACAAGCTTTAAGGCTAACAGCTCGTCTTCATCCTCATTCATTCAAAATCATCATCCAACTTTCCCTTTCTCTTCATCTGCCAAGAAACCTGCAAGGCGATTATTAATGTGTTGCAATGTGGAAAAGCAGTTGAATGAAACAGTGTCACTGCATTCCAAGTATGGCGGAAATTTCTTCCAAGAATCTCTATCAAGTCACCTTTGATATTTATAGTAGGTTTGCAGCTCCATTCCCCCAGTTAGCAAACTTCTGTGCATATCTACTGAAGAAGAAAGAAAGGAAAAAAAGTGCCTTTGCCTGAGGATAAATGAAAAGCGATTTCAGTTATGGTTGCTCTTGATAGCGTCTGGTGTGATAGGAACTTGTTGAAGACCAAGTTCCCAGCAAGATACACAGGGAGAGCAACGTTTGAGCATAACTATAGTTTTTTTAGTGTTGTATTGCATGAAGTTATTCGTTTGTACTGCACGGGACATTGTTATCTCTGTACTGACACTGTACTCCTGTAAGAATTCTGACCCTAAAGTGGCCTCATCCCCTGTCCCCTCGTAAGCAGAGGTGGCCCCCTTTCCCCCTCCCTTCGGGCCCCCGGGAGATTCAAAGGCACACCCCAAAGACTTTCTCTCTCTTTCTTCCTGGCCACGTTCCAATAAACATCTTCGGAACCGGCCCGGAGATAGGGCACCCTCCAGCCTTTTATCTTTTGTTCTAGTCCCCCTGATCCTTTGTGGGTCCTGAGCTAGCCTAAGCCTCAGGGACCAGGGAACGGGACATTATAGGATGTTAATTAAAATCCATATTGATCCACTGAGGAAAGTATACAAGAGAAATTTGGGCTATACTACGTCTGGTGCTGGAAAGTCATTCATAAGAGTACTCCATAAGAGTACTTCATAAGAGGCTCCAGAGTGATATCACTGACACAATAAGGGGCCCAAAAACTAAGTTTCATGACCATGACAGTTACTATGCTCACTTGAAAGACAAGGTGGGGAACTATGATTCTATTCTAACTCAACAGCATAAAGCAGAGAGTAGATAAAAAATGGGACATGTATCACTTTTTTATAAAGGCTTTAAGGGAGAAGTGACTTAAGCAAAATTCTTTAAGGGAGTATTCAATAAAAGCAATATGCTAACAACTTTGTCTAAGACCTCTTGCACAAAATTGTCAGAATCAGATATATTTGCCCTAATTTGTTTTTTTTTTCTTTTTACATAATATATCACTGCAAATATTGAGGTATTTCAATGATATGCTATGAACTATTTCAATCTCTGCTGGAGATTAAGCAGTATATACCTTTTAAAAAACAAAACACAATCCCTCCCAGTATTTAAATCAGAAGATAGCAAATTTCTGTGTCACAGAGCTACAGACTTTTGCATGAATGTAAAGATTTTTCTCAGCTTAATTACCTGATTTTCAAGTATCTACAAGTTAACTATACATATAATGCACAGAACTTGCATGATTTGAATGGCTGGAAAAGACAGAAGTCATTTCGGAGTAATTTTGTTAGAGGATGCTCTTATATAACCATGACTATATACAGTAAAGAATCAAAACATATAGTAGAAACTACAAGGTCCAAATTGTTAATCCAACAAATGGATGACCAGGAAATGCAGCATGTATTTACAGTGTTGATTAGGGCAAGAGAATTGAGAACATCCTAAAACACATGGAGCCCAACAACGCAATATACCCATCCAATATTTATTGCTGCCTCTGTAGAAGCAATTTCCATTTTGATGTGTTCTCTCACACATGATGTTCTGAAACAGTTAAGTAACATGAAAAATACAAGTTCAAGAGTATAGCAGTCACAGATGAAAATACAGCATTTATACAGTATTACATAATAAAGCCACTGGTTTATGGACCCAAGGTCCTCTCAGGACGACCACAAATCTACATATTGTCATATGTGATAGATTTTTACATTTGCTCATGCAAATTAAAAAGAATCCACATTACCAACCAAAACAAAAACCCCATAGTTATTGACTCTAAAGGGTTGAGGAAATTTAACGGTGACATTTGGTTGCGGCAAAGGTCATCTATTAGTCCACAAAATCTGCCTGGAAAGCCACCTATCTTAGCCAATGTTTTATAGAGAAATCAAGGACCATGTTAAAACCACCTGATTCCTAGGGGGGAGGCCAGTACTGAGGGTGGAACTGCATTTGTTCCAAACTTAAAAGACAGCAGAATTGTGAGGAGGGAAAAAAATGGAGGCAGTTCTTTGCACACTTATTTTAGAAACTAGGAATGAATTAACTCCATCAAACTGTTTACCTAACCAGTATCTCTAGCTAGAAATTTCTAAATTTCTACTATGCTACTGGACGTGAACTTATTAACACTGATTTTTGCCAAATAAAATATAGATTTTGCAGAGATATTCCATGCTAAGCATGGAGCTCCATAAATTTATGGAAGCCAACAAATTTAGGGAAGAGATCATATGACATGCTGTCTCCAGCAACAGATGACTGGACTGGTGATCCTATAGGTCCCTTCCACTCTTGCTTTCCCAAATTACTGCATATAAAGTAGATACCAATTTTCACTAGTCGCTTAATCAAGTTTTGGACGTGTATTTAGAGTTGAAACATGAATGCATCCTCTCAGCACACGATCTGGACTATAAGATGATTATTTCTGCTCAAGTCCTGCACACCACCATAGTTATCCCTCTCTTTAATGCTTCAATCTAATGGCACAATTAGTCCAATTACAGCTCAGACATTATATTCAGAATTTTACAAGAGTTCTCCTACCCCTAAGTATCAGAGAATGCAAAAAATACATCACCCACACATGTCTAAGCAGGTAAGCATTAAGTATTTTCTACCATATATAAAAACTAGCATTCAGAGATACTGCTACAAAAAGCTCTATCTAACCCAACATTTCGATACATCTAAATAAATCTGCAGACATGTAACACAAAAAAAGTATAAATGTACACATAGCTATTCACATCTGAATACACTGCCACGTGATTTTGGTACAGTCCATTTGACAAATTCAATATAGAAAAAAAAAGGCAAAGACTCCATAATTTACTAGTAGCATGCACTTTTTTAGAACACTTTACTAGGTCCTGATTTAA
>VYZQ01059794.1:14018-37310 GCA_013400655.1 Mystacornis crossleyi
AAATTTTTAGATTAATTTTTAGCATTAATTTTAAATATCCTTTTGTAAAGAAGGTAAGGCAGAAGATAAGAAGAGTGAGTCTGGGGAGAGGTGACTGAAGCTGCAGAGTTAAAACATCCACAACTTCAAAAATGTACTATTAAGGCATTAGGAGATCTCTGCCCAGATTCATGCCACTAAACACAAGGTTTAAGAGCCTGAAGAAAATACCCAAACATGTGAAAGTAAAAAAACCTCTCTGTATAATAAAACAGCAATAAAAATCCTTTACCAATTATTCTACTGTGTTCTCAAAACAGGAGCAGTGTCTCTTATGCCCTAATTTTATCATTTCCTTTGCCCCATGTTAAAATGCCAGTGTAATTATCCTTTATAAAGGTTGACTGAGGTCCCTGTGCAAATCTGCTCAGGGTGATAATTTAGCTGGCTTTTTTATTTGTGGAATTTAGGCAAGAATGTTTCAAGCTGTTTGTCAAAATAACTGCTTGATCTGCTTTAGTATTTTTTTAATAGTTAAACACATACCATTTTCTAATAAACTGAGGGAGAGTAAAGTTAAATACTCCAATCACTAACTTGTAAGAAGAGTGAAACATAAAAGTTGTGCAAAGTGATTGCTAATTTTAATATATGTTGAATTGTAAGTCAATTCTCAGTATTTAATGATACCTGGAAATGTAAGTCACAGTAGCATGATATTAGGGAATATTCTTCAACATTTCCACAATGCATTTAAGTGCTACTGAAAAGGTTTTATCATCAGTAATTAATAAATTCATTATTTCACATTCTAATGACCATAAAAGTGCCGGACTTCAGTTGACACAAAAACTTCCATTTTAAGAAGAGAGATTTCAAGTAACTTGACCCAAAGGAAGATATACAGTGCTGAAAACTTAACTGCTTTTTCCTAATTAGGTAACCTGGCCGAACAAGTAAAAAAAACCCTAAAAAAACCAACCCAAAACAAAACACCAAAAAAAGCCCTCCAATCAACCAAAAAAAGCCTCCCCAACTACTCCATTGCTCTACGCCAGAGATGTTGAAAGGGAATTACTAACATGGCTACACTCCATCTAGGGGGGAAATCCCACTTTCAAAAAGTTGAAGCTTTTTTATCTACTTATTTAAACCATACTGAAACACAGTTTTCCTGAATGAGGCTTTTATTGTATAAGCAACACAAAGATTGCTACTGCAATTGTTTGCAAAAGCCATCCTGCAAACAATGAAAAGCAACTTAAACTCGTGATAGTTTCTTCCAGTCATACATTTGTTCTAGTTTTCTCTCCAAAAACGACTGACTTAGGAGAGGTACAACTCTTATACATGATGCCTTAGGTTTTAACTTCTGTACTTTTCAAATCCCGTATTGCCTAGTGTGTAACTCTGAAGTTTCTTACAGCTCGTTAGCTGCTCTCTTAGACTAGATAGACACAACAAAGCTGCTCTGAGCTTGCTATTCAAGGACACTTGGGTTGTCCGAGGCCTAAAGGTGGAAACTAGGACCAGGAGAGAGGTGGAGAAATGGAAGAGAGCTAAAGTTTTAATTGGTGAATTTATGCTGATATGCAAATGGACCAAACCTATAAGAGTGTAAAGAACTCGTGACCTGTCGTCCATCTTGGGGTCCATTTTGTGGAGGCAGCCTCTGGCTCCCCAGGGTGTACCTTGAAGGCCCTTCAAATACATACCTACCTTTATTCCCTTACTCCTGTCTAGTCTCTGTTTCTAGGTGGCTGGAGAAGGCAACATACACACAACACAACTGCACTTGCTGCCTGTCTGTCTCTCGACATCAACCACAACCACCACCACCGTTACACAGGAAAAGGCCCAGAGCAGGTGAGAGAGTAAGGACGGTGCAAAGGCGACCCTCAAAAGATGCAGACAACCACGGCATCCCACAAACATTCTCCCTATCAAGCTCTCCATGAGCAGGACCATGGCATCTTTCACACGAAGGACAACCATAGCAAAACCTTTGCCTACATTCCTCAACCCTTCCTAACAATCACAAAATACTGCCAGGATAGAGCAGCTCACTCTCTTTCCACCACACCAGTTGTACTTTCGAGCCTGTCAAAAAAAACTCCAACTGAACAGAAAAAACCACCACACTTTTTTTTTCCCCCCTTAAAATCTACCATTCTCTTATCTCTGTCTTAAATACCCTATTTTCTTCTGGCAGAACATTTTTTGAGCTACCATAGGTAAGACTCTTTCCCCTGAATGACTCCATGATTGGAAGGCTCTACTTTAATAATTTTTTCCTTTTAAAAACTTTCTAATTGAGTACTCATAGCAGTATATGTATTCTTATGAAAAAGTCTACATAAATTTACTGGAAATTACAATTTTAAGACATTTCCAATCTATGAAATTTGACAGTGGAAAAATATTCCTTCTCTAGAAGTTGACAGTGATTAAAAAAACTACAGAAGGATTATCACTGCCTATTAAATGTGATAGTTTGAACCATTTCTATGGAATGCTTTCTTATTTTATTCCTATTAGACCCATTAGCATCTTTCCAGATAATAGCTAACCATTGTCCACTGAATAAAAAAAGGCTCTCCCTAAACCTGCTTCAATGGCTAGATATTACGGCAATCAGTTAAAACTTTCCTATTTCTTATCCAATGGCTTTACACACTGCAAACAGTTACATCTCTTTGGAAACTAAACACCCAGCTGAGCACTGCAGCCCATCCTGCAGGGCCTGGGGTGGTGAGGGTGCACCCTGCTCCTGCCTCAAAGTCTGCAGCTCCTGTACAGTTCCACACCTGGGGCACTTCACACTCTGCCATCCACTGCTGACCTAGGCCAAGAGACAGACAGGCAGGTCTTCAATCCAAGCTTGCATGGCTCTTGTTACAGTCATGTTTGCAAATGTACGTTTTTATTTTAGACGTATCCTCCTACCTCACTGAGCTTCTCCAGATCCATGCTTGATGCACCCACTGTTTAGGTACCTGCAACAGCCAATGGGCCTCAACTGCCCAGTGTTTTAGTGAGCAGCCTACTAGGGCTGCTTTGTGGCAGCTGCAGCGCTGTGCAAGAACTCAAATAACTTATTTAGATGCAGTTTATCTCCCTCTAGGACAGCAAATTAGTTTGGACTTCTTCTATTATTTTGCGTTCTTTTAATGAACGCAAAATATTTTTCCACATGAACAAATAATTTTTAGTATTGTGTGGTCACTTACTAATTTGTAAACCATTATTTAACATCAGCCATTTTGTCATAATATCATGCAAAGGCCTTCCTTGCTACACAGTGCCAGTCAATGTTCTCTCTTAATGAGAAGGGCACAGGCTTGGTAGAGTTGTATGTTATTTTTTTCCTCTAATTTTCATTTCTGTGAATACTGCCACAACACATAAGTTACTCTTAATATTCTTCTAAGTATTGGTAAATGCTATATAAAGTTTACATGGCAAGCCTGTAATTCTTAATGCATCGAATTTTCTACTTCAGTCGTCGTTCATCTGGTATGATTTCTTAATGGACTCTTTTCAAAAGAACTAGATTGTAATTAGTTGCACTTCATGATTATATACAAGAAAAGGATTGGTTTGAACTTTTACCCTTGACATACACCAAGGTGAGAGAAAAGATACAGGTTATGGCTTAATAGTTGTACTTAGATAAATGGTGACATTTCTTAATAGAACAAAACAATTCTATGTTTCATTCAGCCAACTCTTTCTTCTTCTTTTATTTGTGTCAAGCAGGTATCAGAATTGAGATGGATTCATGTCACTCGATAGAAGTATGTCAGCATTCAGCATCTTACTTTGCATGGAATAGTTTTGTACATCGAAAAATTCAACAGGCTGCAATTGTTAAAGAGCTTTCAAATATTTATTTAGATTTGGTATCAACCTTTATATAATTCTCTTTTTTTTTTTTCTCCCAGTTACCAACCTTCACCTTCTCAGAGAAGGCTGAAGTGTCATGTAGTTGTTCTGCCCATGGAAGAGTTTTCCAGAACATAAAAAACCAAACCCCACGCTGCTGCTGTTCATTTAGTTCTGTTTGTATGCAGCTGCAGGAGTCTCTACAGTGCATTTTCACACATATATTCCTACCAAAGTGCTCACTATGAACAATTTTAAACTAGTGGCTAGTTTTTTAAATATCTGAGAGCAAAGAACCAACATAGTTTAAAGACAGAGAACTTGAGCTCTATTTTTTCAGATTCTTGTCATGTATTCACCGGAGGGCTGTTTTGAACTTATCAAATTAAGTCTTGGAACAAGAGACTTGGACAACAATAGGTTCTTCTTATCATGACACACATTTTTCCAGTCTAAGATTTTCAGCTGTGATGATCTAGAGTCCTGTGGACAGACTTCCAACAGATTTTACCACAGAATATAAACATGCTTGAGAAGCCTAGATTCAGTTTAAAAAAGAAAGCTGCTGCTGTAGTCATCAATCTTCTACTGTCTGAACAGAAAACAATTTCAAATACACAAATAAATCCTTTCTGTTTTTCCCTACTACCTTTTCAAAATTTAACCCTTTTACAAGATCACCTTGTAATCTCATCTGACTACCACAGGAGTCACTGTCTGCTAGATCACAGTGCTACTCCAGCAACTTTCCTTAGCCTCTATTTTAGCACCTGAAGAATAGGGCAAGACTTTTGGAAATGTGCGTATGAATGCCTGAATGACTGACATTTTTATACTGCTTCATGTGTATCAGCTGTATTATGAAAAGAACACAGTTTTACAGGAAAGTCCAACTACAGCACAGCCTGAGGCATAATTTCTATAGTTTAATCAGTGAATCACTTACTTAGCATCGCACAGTTCCCTTTTCCTTGCTCAATATGCCAAAATTGTTCATCTCTCCAGAATCATTCAGCTAAACTTACTTCATCATAGTAGGAATATTAAAAAATAGCTAGGCGTGCTGTGTCTATTTATCAGAACCTGAAACACTGTGAATATTGAAGTTTCAATTTATTGCTGTGCCAGTTCTGTTTCAAGAGTATAACTAAAAGGCACATGGTTAACAAAACAACCTGTAGCTGCTTTGAACACTACCTCAGAGCCCGTGAACATGCATCAGTGTGTTTATTCCCTTCTAGCAGGGACATTTATCCTTAACAGAAATAGATCATGAGCAAACACTAAAATAAAAAACACTGACAGGAAGTTGGATTTCCCATTTAATATTCAAAATGTGCTCTCCACAACTGACAAATTAAAGGAGAATCTATGAGCATCCGGAGAGAAAGGAACAGGAGCTCAGCAGCAACTGTGCCAGCCCCATACGGCACCATGTGCAATATGGTCCTGAGCTGTCCATGCAGTGCTCCATTTGTAGAGCTGGACGCAAACCAATTCCTGCAGCTCAGGACAGAGGATGGAATCATATCAACCCCAGCTCCCTGCAAAACCTGAATGTAGCCCCCAGAACCAGCACTCTGTGCCCAAGAGAGTACTGGAGCAGGAGGCTGTGAGGGAGCCCATGAGCTGCCCTCAAGGAAATTTTGGCTTGCCTAGAGGGAGGAGGGATTCACCTCCAGCCAGGCTGGGGGAAGAGCACATTGGCCCCTTTCATGGCCGGGTGAGCTGCCACAGTCATGGTTTCCAAAGAAGGTTGAAAAAAGAAAAGAAAGAAAAAAAAAAAGCCAAGAACTGTTTCTCCTGACTTCATCTCTGTTGGATTTAACTGCATCCTCTTCACCCATGCTCTTGCAGAGAAGTGGGGCACCCCATACAGAGACCTGAATCTCAGCTAAGGACCTTGTGTGTTATAACGATACAGAACACAGTTCAATACAAAATTTGCATTCAAAAACAGTAACAAAAAAGCTAAGTAAAATATCTGATCCACACTTACACCAAAATTGAAGTGAATTCACAGCAAAAACTCACATGACTGTCATCAATCTTCACTAGAAATATGAGAGCTAAGAATTTTGCTATAGTATATTAAGTAATCATTGTAGTACTTAAAAACAAGAATTTGAAAACTTATTTGAAAGTGGTGCACTGAAGCATGAAAAACTAAGGTAGAATCACATATCCCAGACCCAAAACATAGCTTTGACATGGAAATCTTCTGCTCTCTTAGAAAATTAGCTCAAAACACATTTCCTTGACTTTGCTGAAAAAGGCTCTTCCACTTAAACACATAGGTCTGCCTGTTTTAGAGCTCAGCATATGCACACTTATCGGTAGGATCGAGGCTTTAATCCTTCCTCTGGTGGGCTCAGTAGTAAAGTGGGGATAACCACGCTTACCCACTTTGTAGGGTGGTGTCAAAATTAATGCTCACAGAACCGTCAGAAGGTGAAAATCATTATAGCTCCCATCCTGCAATTGCTAATGCACGGGCTGCCTGCTGCACACACATTGAGCCCAGAAAAAGCTAATTGAGTCCTCTGAAGGTGCAGCAGTTTGTTCAGGCCCCATCAATAAACTGTTAAGAGTTTAAAAAACAAAACAAAACACCACTATACTAAATGTGAACACAGCACAATTTTCGAATGATCCTGCCTCTGGGGCTAAGCACGGCACAGGAAAAGCTTTTATAACACAATACAATACTTGGAGGTATGTATATGTTGTGTATAGATATAGATATATGTACAGGGATATAAAAATACAGCTATTAAGCCAGCTATTCAGTATTACTGTGTGGACACACACTCGCAAACACACACTCCCAAGCAAACACAAGCCAAAGTGCAGACAGCACCTGAGCTACAATAAATCAATGATTGTATGCAAACAGATGAAACTATAGACACAGAACTGATGCACATTACTACCTTCTATCCTTCCCTGAACTTAACTCTGATCTGGAAGACAAGTCTGGGAAAAAAACTCTAATTGATTGTTCATTTTGAAGAATATAAATGAAATTAGGAAAAGATCAGAGCCAAACCAGTTTGTTCATCAATATAGCCTACAAAACCAATTTAAATGACGTCAAATTCAAATAATTCACCTGACGTCACACTGGAAAAGCCAACCACGAAAACCTCGCAAATTAGTATTTGGATTCAATTGTTAGACCCGAATTACAGCAAAAACTGGTCTTTCTACAGCTGTTAAAGCAGTGACCCTGGCAGAGCATGCTTTTGTGCTGAACTTTTTATATCACCAAGCCTATTAATCAGGTAGCAGTTCAAACTGATCTGCTTTATATAGTTGACCCTGGCCAGAGCTTTAATTACTTGGTATTAAATGGTAATTAAGACTTTTCACATTCAGGTTTAATCCAAAAAAATTTAGTGTAAAATCCAGTAATTTAATAAAGAGTTGTGTTCTTTACTGTGCTTCAGCCTGGACACTAAGGATGCAGCAATTTACTATTGACAAGCACTAAAGGAGCAGGTCATTTCACAAGTATAGTGTGGACAAAGGTGAACCGGGCAACTGATGAAATCTGTGGCCAAGGCGAAATAGCAATCTCTGAGCCAAATGGTAATAAAGTTACTGAAATGAAGCAGTGCAGCTTCTAAAGTCAACTGTCATAAGGAGGATATAGGCTTCAGGATGGCTTGGCCAAAGTAATTAAAACTTTATTCCCTGAGAGCCAATCAAGGTGGCTAGCCCTAACTCTGATTTTACATAAAGCAAAAATAGGTGTGTAAGTCAGCAACAAACACCAGCAGTTGCAGCTAGCAGTCTATGAAACAGCATCCACCTCTCTGGAAGTATCTGCAAAATTTACAAGTGAGGCAAAATAAGATTCATGCTTTAATGTTCTTTCCCATATTATCGAATTGTATCTCTAGATTTTCTATGACATGCAAAAACCAAGTAGAAATGCAGACAAATATCACTCTCCAAAATTCCCTGCTAAATCAAAGACAATTACTTCCCTCAATAGCTATTAAAGGCAGATAGTTTAATCATTGGAGAAGCAATCTAGTGCATAGGAGTCCAGAGATGTAGGCTTAACTCACGGCTCTGCTACTGACCTGCTATATGACCTTGGGCAAGTCTCTTCACATTTCAGCGCCTCTTTGTGTCCCTATTAACCTTTGTGCGTCTCAGCTATTTAGAATGTAACCCCTCTGACGCAGAACAGTCTCTCACTACATGTTTTTACAATACCAGCACAACAAGGTCACCATCTTGGTTGAGACCTCTAAGTGCTACAGTAATCCAAATAAATAAGAACAATATATTCAATTATTCAGAATCCCACTTACATTTATTCAATTTTCCCATAACATCAGGATAGCTGAGACATCACCACAGATTAAAATGTGCATCCTACATCCTTTTAATTTTAATGTCTCACCTGCTGTTTGTGTAATTGAAATTTGTATTGATTTCCATAAAACAAGGAACATCTAACTCACTGCCTAAAACACAAACAATGGAATGAGCCATTGGTACCTAAGTTATTCCGAACACATAGGAAATAAATCATTTGTCTGAAAGGAGAAAGAAGAAGGTCCACCCAGTATAAAGTTTGACTCAGCAAAGCACTTAGGCATGTCCTTAAGTTTAAGCATGAGTAGTCCCACTGAAGCTCCGAAGGTAAGCTTAAATAAGGAACTGGAGCTTCAGAGTTCAGGGAGTATTCTGTAAAAGATGTGAAACACTTATATAACACAATCATGAATATAGGTACGTTAATACACATTTTGTGAAACTGCAATATAAACAGATCCCCAAAGAAAGGAACAAAAATATGCCTTCCTTTAAAAACTGGTGATTAAACAACAGATGTTTCTTGATACTAACCTTGCTCCCCAACAAGCACACACCACACCTTCATATGCAACTCAATAACTATTTCAAATAAATGCATTTTCTTTCTCTACTTAACCTGTACTTTGAAAGCATTTAGATGCAGGAAAAATTTAACACAGATACTATTGTCCATAACATGCTTTCTTCAGAAATGTTTTTCAGTCATGGTACATTTTTTACAAATTCTGTCTGTATTTTTAGGAAATACTCAAACTGAGCTAAATAAAGTAAAATAGAGGCTACAGGCAGAACCTAGAAATAAAATTAAAGAAGAAAACCTAGGAATTGTACACTAAGGATGTTATTGAATTTATTTACCTAGAAGCTTGAAGCCAACAAACAACATATATCATAAGATTTGGTTACTTAAACAAGCTTGTAAAATGGAAAGCACACTGACAGGAATCAGTCTTCTTTTCTTGATTCAGAGATAAATACTTGAGTATGCTCACCTTCAATTCATGCTGTTTAATTCTGACTCTTTGGAAACAAAAGCAAACACAAAGTATGAAAACATTAAACACTCCCAACTGAAAATTGTTATACAAGCACCAGTAGCAGAAAAGAATTGTAATTAAAATGTACTGATCATAAAGGAAGCAATAAACAATCATTTTGGCAGTACAACTTCTGTAAATCCACTAAAATCCTACCCAAAGAAAAGACTCAAGTCTATGCAGGTATTGATATATCAAAAACATGCCATGAATGACAGTATAATGATAACCATCACTAAAAGAAAATAAAAAAAAAAAAGAAAGTAAAAGAAAAACCCATATGTGGCTTAATAGCTACCTTTTCAAAAAAACTGAGAGCTCTAGGAAAAATAGAAGAAGTCTTCTATCTTCCCCAGCCTCATAAATTTTTACTGTCTAAACGCAAGCTTGGGGTACATAATTTTTATTTTTCACAAAAGATATCTTGTTGATAAGTAAGGCATGAAGGTAGGATGAGACAACGGTAAAATTGTTTGAGCAGGTTGGAATCTGCACAACTTATTACCACTATAAAGGGACTATTAACTGAAAAAATATTACATAAATCACTTGTCTTGAATATGTAAAGTTTGTAGCAAGCATAAATGCTAGTGAAAAACAAGAAAAAAGACATCAAGAGCTCATGTAATAAAAGGAATGTCCTTAAAGATCTTTTCTTCTCCTGGGAATTTAAATGTAGTGAAAATTTGGAAGATGCAGTTTCTTTACCATGGAGCTCAGTTACCATAACTGATACACATTACCAGCTTTCGAATTCTAATTGTTTTTAATACAGTTTCATGTTGCATCAAAGTACAAAATCAATACCATTTGTCCAGCAAACAGGAAAAATGGAATCTATAAACGACTCTTATTGAGTAATTAAACACCTATTATTGTCATGAGTGGTGAAACAATAAATTTGATAAGACAAATTTTCGCGACAAAACACTGCAGTGATTAATACTTCCCTACGTATTAAATAAAAATGACTGCCTTTTGTGCAGTACTGCTGGCAGAAGAACAGGAATGAGAGAAGTAGTTGCCAGTGCCACAATAACAGGCTAACCTTGAACTGAACTCCTTTCCTCAAGAAATTAAATGCTGTAGCAGGACTTTAAATCCCTCCACTTAGAGCTCATTTGTGTTTCACGTAACCTGCAGTTCCTGAAGAGAACTCATTATCTTCAAAAGGAGAATCCTTTTATAATTTCTTTACAAATGTGTATATTGTTTCTGCAAAAAGTATTTCATATCAGAAAAGGGATAAGAGTATTAACAGTGTAAGCGAGGCAAAAAGGCTCGTATCATTAAGACACCATTTCTGCTTCCTGGGAATTCAAACGCCAACTACGGTGGTATGGGAAAACGAATGAGAATGAGGTTAAAGAAAATGTACCTTTACAGCAAAATTTTAATCTGTTAGATTGATGCTAAACTGCCTTGGTCTTTCTGCTGCTATATGCTATATTTCTATGTATAGAACTCCCTCCCCCAATGCCCCTCCTGTAGCTTTGGCTTCCTATTTTTCTTTTCACTTAGAATGATGCACTAGGAACAACTATAGAGTACAAAAGATGAATCTATGGATGTGACACTTGTAAAGGGTAACCCTATTTCACAAGTGAGATGGGACAAAAAAGAAAGAAAAAAGGCCACAGAAGCAATAACTGCTCACTGAATTACCATTAAATTGTAAGATTTACAATCCAATGTACAGTAAGTGCATATCTAATGGAGTTTGTCCTCTAAAAGAATATAAAGTAGATCTTTGCAGCATATGATGTATGCAGGTTATTTTTTTTTTTAAACGGGACACACAGAAAACAGATGTGCACATAAATTCCAGAATTTTTATACATACAAGAACTGAGCCAAAGCCAACATTAAATATGATAAATGCAATATGATTAGTAGAATGTGGCTTTGTATTTTCAAAACATGCTCACATTCTACAAAGAGAGATAAAAGATGACTAACACAGCCAGTCAATACTGCTTTCATAGATATCATTGGTAAAAGCAGATCACATATTATAAATTCAGTTTATTGTTCTGATCTACTGGAATTCAATTAAATGACTTTTTGTAGGGGATGGCAAAGCAGCCGCTGACCATTTCCCACATCATCTAAACAAAATATCTGGACAGAAGTTTCAGATCACTATTTATTACAGCCTTAAATTACCAACAGTATTTATTTTCATATAATGAATGTAGTATGAACGAGGCTCATTCACAGCACTATTATTCTTAACACGTTTGTCACTAATTTCATTGCTCTTATTCATATGAGCATAACTGTTGAGTGATTTAAGTTTAGAAATAAGCAATGCATGTCAAACAATTATTTAAATAGAAGCAAACTTCTACATTAAATACAGGCATATTGCTACTATACCATATTACGAGGGTATCAATAATCACATGTTTTACAGGATGACTCTGGAAAATTCTAGCCTGTAACAAAATACAAAACTATCAAAGAGACAAAGGAACTTTTGGCTGGGTAAGCTGTTCAAATAGCAGCAAGGCTTGTAATGTTCTTCTCTCTTAACTTGAACAAAGTTTTATTTTTCTTAGCTAGAAACTTCAAGTTTCCACAAATGGAATTAAAACTTTCATTCTCATACCTAAAAGGAAGTTTGCCTACCACACAAATTTTAGTGTTATCTGGCTTTTATTTCAGAGGATTAAAAAGCAATGCAGAAGATCAGGAACGATAGCCTTGTTCTCTTCAACCTTAGTGAATCAAGTTCACTGGAGGTGAAGCAGTGGAATTATCAGTACAAGTGGCTGTGTCATCAAAGCTTTCTGAGAGGTAGTGTATGGAAATACCTAAACAAACAGAAGCATAAAAGCTGTCTGTATGTGAAAGAGCTCTCCCAAGGCTTTTCATTAAAACAATTCCAATTGCAGTTTCACGATGTAGCATTATATTATGTGAGAAATACAAAATCTTGGCATTTTTTCTAAATGTGAATGGGTTAAAGAACCTCTCCACGCTCCAGTGAGCCTGAGAATTTCCAGCAGCTGATGAAGACCAGTTGACCACCTGATACTTTTTCAGCAGGGTGATAAAATTAAAGGATTGCTTTGATTTGCTTGAAGGATTACTTTCTATAGTTAATTGTTTAAACTGTACAGTCTTACGAAAGGGAAAAATATCAAGAACATTAATGTAGAGTGAGCTAATTGCAAGCTGATTACATTGTGCGAAGCAAGAGATATTACCTGTGTTACATACCATCACAAGGACTAGCCTATTCTACCCTGCTGCTGCTGCAAACAAGCTGATTTGCTAACAAAGTGGTCAGCTCGGGCACTTGCACAGCATCTCGGTAGGTCCACAGGCGACTGCTTCACATGCAGAGACTCTCAAGCTCCATTTTCCAATCTGATTACACGGCTCCTTATTCCAGCAGCCTTAAACCTTCATGGCAGTTTACCAACATTTTCATCACTTTTTCTTTTACAAATCAAAAGAACTGATAAGCTCTCAGGTACCCAGGATTTCATAGTCGATGGCTGGCAGGCAGCCAGCTTCCCTCACAGCACAACTGTTCTGTGCCACAATGCAAAAAGCATGCTGAATTTAACAGATAGCACAAAACTATTAGAATTTTGCAGTACGTACAAGCAGGCAGCATGTTTCTGTCTCTGCAGATGTTAACAGTTCTGTTCAGTCACATTTATAACATGCCTAAACCCAAAGAGACGTCTTTAAAAAGAAGAAAACAAAAAAAAAAAAAGAAAAAGAGAAAAACCAGAACAAATGAAGACATAGCACTGTCACTAAGTCAGCTGCACTACAAAGTGTGCACCCAAGTTACTTCATTGGAGTGCTTCTGAATTACCAGGAATTAGAGACAATGTTAAAAACATTTGATAAAAAAATTAAGAAAAAGGAAAACAAATCTTTACATCGTATGAAACTGTTTGACATAAACTGAAATATTTTATAGTAAAACAAATGCAAAGAAAGAGACACTATTGTGTATTTTTGGCATGTGGAATGCTTACATAAAACACTAAAATAGCCACAAGGCATACCTGGGTTTACTTACTCTTTGGCTCAAAAACATCACTTGAACGATGAAAGAACAAAAATGCGATTCATATTTGTAAATGCGAAACATCTTTATAAAATGCTAATTCTGAGGTATATCATGTAATGTCTAAAAATCTGAGATACGCAGGAAGAATTATAAACATATACATGTAAATTTACATATATATAAAAGAAAATAACGGAATGGAGAGTGACAATTGAGGAAAAGATTATCTTACAAATCTTAAGGATTCCAACAAAAAGAAATCCAATAAAAAAGCAACGGAGAAGGAAACTTTCTTATTTTTGGTTAAAGAAAAAAACCCATTAATATTAAACCATCACGTTTTTACTTATTGCTACCGAAGTTTGCTCTTCCATTCAAAAAAATTGACTATCCATGTATTATTTGCATAAGGTCCAAAACAGCCTATATGGTACTAACGTAACACAAAGTTAATAGCGTAGAAAACAATTCTCCCATGTCCCCCCAAGCAAAACATTTTTTTTAAAATCGAGTGGATCAAGCTGAAATCTGAAGAAATATGACCCATTAAGTATTCTTAAAATAAGAAACGCAATTTTGCATATCATCACTTTTATCATAAAGGAATGGGGATGGATAGAGGGTAAGACGGTAAGTTATGGAAGGAGGGGGGAAAAAAAAAAAAAAGTACAACTAAGCTGGTGCAATGGCTCAGTACTCCAGATCACCAGTGCATTGACCCTCTGTATCTCTGAGTCATTAGCTGGAATCCCAGCTCTGCCTTCAGGAGTAGGGATTTGAACTCGCACACCGATGCGGTGCGATTCGGGATCTTGAGCGTGCCAGACAGAGGGGTCATTCTCCTCGGTGCGGAGGAGGCCGGCGGCCCCCGGGGAGGGCAGGGCTGGATGAGTGACTGTCGCCCGGCACAGGCAGTGGACATGCTGCTGACTCAGGCAGGGACACTGACAGGCACCGCTGCTTTTCCCCATCACTCCTGGACGGAATGGTTTTAGGCCACTGGTGCTGACAGGTACATGCAAAATTCAGAGGGAAATTATCCACATCTCCTTACTCGCCTCTGTGCACGCACACACGTGCACTTGTATATGTGCATCTCCGTGTGCAGCTATACTAATGTTTACATATATTTATGGAGACATAATGAAACAGGCTAAACTGGCTGCTCTGCAGCCACACGTAGTGCTCGGCACTGCCAAAATATTCCTACACCAATTCTTCTTTTCCTTAATATAGCTACAACATACGTATTTATGTACACACAGAGCTACACGTGTATCCTACACACACCCCAATCGCATACATGTAACACCGAGTGCAATTAGTATTACCATTAAAATAGCAATCTCTAATTTACATAGAAATTTCCTCTCTGATAAAATACAAACCACATTCTAACCAGCTTCTAATACCAACACATTATTCCCATGAATGATTCCTAGTAAACTGTTTATTACAACTGTAAGGTTTGAGAGGGTTTGCTGCTTGCAGATGCAGGTTGTGGGGTTGCCTTTTTTCCTCCCCCCCCCCTCCTTTTTTTCCCCTCCTCTGATTTATTGGAGGGTGAGCAAACCCACTTAAACTATAGTTGTCCATATGAATCACTAATTTTCATGTTTCTAATTAAAATGTAAACAGTGTAATGAAGACATCAAGTTTTTAGGCAAATGTCTCTTCCAGTGCCACTTGGGGTATGGTAATTACTGAAGCAGATCTATGGATGCTCCCGAATCCTCTACAAGTCCAGATTAAAAGCATTACTGCTAAACCTTGCTTTTTACACCAGGGAATTGTGTTCTCTAACCTATTCCCAGTTTGCTTACAGATGCATATCTGTACAAGCCTTTATAACTAGTCATTAAAAAAATAAATAAATAAAAATAGTAGTTTATCACATAAATGGAACAGTTTGTGGGGGAAAAACTGTGATTTCATTTAAAATAAAATTTGATTTCATTTCTATGATTACATGTAACTAGCATAATAAAAGCTGTGCTGAAGACTTATCATCTTAGTGCTTCCTTCAGAAAAATAGATTAGGCATTACTAAAAGAATTTTTTAAAAAGCAAAATGATATTTCAAGCTTGTATTAAAATTCCTGTTGTCCCAAAATGCTTGTTTCACAGACAATTAATTTAAGAACATATTATTCAGGAAAATTAATAAAAAAGAAATCTATTCACTGAGAAAAAAATGTAAATGGCTATTGCAAATAGAAAATGCTTGATGTGCAACTGAAAATCTTTTGTCATATTTATTCCAGCCTTTATGTCTACATCTGAAATTTGTCAGATTTTATCCTAAAGCAAATGACCTCTCCTACATTTACCGAAGGAATACAAGTCCTCTCCTGCTTACAACTGTTAATTGAGCCTGTCTGCTACAGCTTCCCTTTCCTTTCCAAATAAGCCAGGATACTTGTTTTACATATTTACTGCCAAGCACTTGAACAGTCCTCTATTTTATTATAATACTGGTGTTCCCACCCCCATCCCCACAACTCCTTCAGGAAGATTTTTTTTAAATGTACAGCGAATAGTTAAAGCTGCAATCCAATAAAGTGTCTAAAACGCCTAGGACAAGAAGAGGTTTTCCCCCCTCCCTTCATGGACTCAAGTCCATATTCTGAGTGGTATAGCCAATTTTCATATTATTTTTACATAAATGCTAGACAAGCATGTCTGCATTGCTAACCTGGATCATGAAGACGAGAGTGCACAGAATGTACGTGTGCATATGTGCATGTGCACGTGTATAAACATTTTAGTGGATGGTCCACCATTTCAGTTCTATTTTACTAGTAAATTACTGTATACAAATGTGAGTACTTCCCAGTAGAAAAAATATATATAGGATTTCAGATTACATCAAATCATAAAGCATCTTGTCTCTCAAATCATAAATGCCTTAGCAGAATAAAACAAAACAAAGCTCTATTTAGGCTTTTCCATTAAATGTATTGTTCCAGCAAAATCAGATTTAATTAGACAAATAGCATTTTAAAGGTTACTGCTTTATAACATGGTACTCTTGAAAATGATGGGGGGTTGCAAGTGAAAACACTACTCTCATTTAGCTCTGTGGTTAAAAAAAAAAGGCAAAGATTACACTTATACATGCTACACATTTTTTTTTTATTATAGATTGAGACAATGGGGAAATCTTGTGTCTTCACAACAGTTCCAAGGCCATACTAATCAGGTGTAATTTTTAATAAACACTGACTGTTTGGTGCTCATTCGAGGTATTTCATTAGGAGGTTATTCATTTAAAATAAATGTTTCAACTACATCAAGCTGTAACCTTTCTTGAAATGTAAATGAATGGTTTAAATGAGAAGATTAATAAAGAAGGGATGTTCCAATCCCAAGCATGGCATGCTATGTATTTTTAAATTTGTCTATGCCAGATGCTGTCAGTCAGAACAAAAAACTGTCCAAGCAGACAATCTGTGCGTCTGAATGTTGATCATGTTGGAAAGTAAAGGGGGAGGGGGGAGAGAGTGTGTCAAGGATTCATGGTCCTTCATCTTTGCAGTAGAGCAAACACGTCTCTCAGTATAACGACAGACAGCTGCTTCCACTTTCTAATGTGCCCTAACTTAGATCACTGAAAGAATTGTCAGCACTCAGAGAAACACACAAAGATAACACAGCCAGCTGCCATGAAGGGGGAAACAGCACAGCTCAGAAGAAATGGGATTTGTTCCATTTGCATGATGCTGGCTCCCTTGGGCCCCTTTCTTTCAAATCCAAAGCACAAAAGACAACACTTAACATATTTGCTTAAAGATGACAACCTCATGTTGATTTCATTTGGATGTAACAGTGTCAGGATTACAGATATAAGAATATATTATATCTGTAACGGAGACTGACAAATGTATCCATCAGTGAAACTGTCTGATTCATCTGCTTATACAGCCATTTTACCATCCCAAGGGTGCCATCTAAGTAGTAACTTTAGAAGACTGAAGGTCTAATTTTATTACACCACATTTCAACCTACTAAACAATATTATTTCTAAAATAGATCATTTTTATTGGAAGTCTCCCTGATGAAAAATCCAGTAGACACCAGAGAATTTATGAACTGTATGGGTCCTTTGAACTCAATATACTGCTCATTTTAAGCAACTTTCTTTACACACAATCAAAACCTAAACTCAAATAATTGAAATTGAGTTAAAAACATAGATAATAATGGTGCCTATTTTAATATTACATCATTGTCTGTCATTATTTGAATGCCTGCTGATTGGCAGTTCTTCGCTTTTTAAAGTGCTTCTTGTTAGAATTCTGTATCAATAAAATGATACAATACAAAATTAGAAATAGAAAATTTCTGCAATAGAAAAGCTATGACTAATTATTTTTCTTCAATATACTTTGACCAGCTACACAACCTAATTTTTGTTTGAGGTTTTCACTGGGCACTCTGAAAGTCACGTGGAAATGACTGAAAGCCGAACATGTTCCTCATGCATTATGTTCAGCTGCAGAAACAGAAAACCAAACTAAAGGGTACAAATTTGCAAGATCGCCTGTCAGCACAGTTTTACGGACCAGCCTCTTTTTTAATCAGATGAAACAATTAGGCCGTGGTCAGACTCTCTCTAGTTTCAAATGCATTACAGTGAAGTGTCTGATGGCACAAGTATCCCCCCACCACCCCAACACCACCAAATGACTCTGCATAATGCTCCCTACGTTAACTGCTTTGTCTAGAGGAACTCGAAACTGCTTGTTGCTATCTGCAGCCACCAAGAACTGCGCTGTAATTCACTAGATTGAAGTTGTTTTGTAAAATGGAGTTAACTGCTGTACGTGGAATTTCAGCACAGCAGATGGTTACCAATCATTATTTTCAATTTGTTTAGTTTCAAGCAATGGGGCTGTTTGGGAGGAGCAGTAAGGAGAACAGGAATGGAGAGAGCAGCGAGGTTAGATGCGCTGGTTTGCAATGCAAGTAGTGCTAGATGGCATAGCATTAAAAGGAGGGGAAAAAAGGTCTCTATTCAGAATTGCAGCACAGCTAAACAAACAAAAAAAATTTTAAAAATGGGAATGGATAAAACCAGATTTTATATACAACTATAGACAAAAAAAATGAAGAACACAACATTTGAAAGGGGGCCACTCTATCATTCTCTGTTCAAGCGTTACCTTACATTTTAAATATCGGAAATTGACTTGAAAGTTTCCAAATGTAAATTGTCTCTATTTCCATTTTGCCATCATTCAAATTTGAATCATGCTCTACTATAAGTGGTTCAGTTGTTGAACTGGAAATGGAAAAGGAACCATTTATGGACAAGTGCACATGACCAGAAATTAAGCTGTAAATATCTGGGCTGGGCCATAATTGTAGTCAAGAAACATCTGGGGCTGAAGCTGAGGCTAGGCCCCACTCTTTCTGTGTTCATGTAATTGCCTGGATGATTTATAACTTAGTGTCTATTAAAAATAATTTAAAGAGAGATTTGGAGCCTGAATTTTAAATTCAAGATGGCTTTGCTCATGCTTTCATTTGTTCAGGAGCAAAAAAAGATATCCTTTGCTGTTCTTCTCCCCTGTCCTATGTTTAAGAGGTACAATGCTCCACCACAAAATTCACATTTTTCTAAGTTCAGACCAAAGACACTTCCAGCAACCAAAGTCAGTGACCTGTCATTCAGCTTACACTGGAGTTGCTTGGTGCTTTAATATTCCCCATGACAATTGACTTTGAATTATTTTCCCAGCATAACTTTCTTTTTTCTTTTTAAATCCTATAAACTGTATCAATACATTCGCAGCATATTCATTTGTTCCCACTATTTTGAACCACCCAAGAGTCAGCTAGCTCTGCCTGCCACCATGATGCCACAGGTGATGTGGGCAGAGGCTCTCCAGCACGCATCCCACCAGCACCCAGAAGGGACCACAGGCACTGTGTCCCTTCTGGGGACATTTCTGGCTCCAGGACTTGCTTGCTTTCCCCTGCTCACTTCAACACAGCCTGATTTTGTTTAGGCTTTTAGAACAAGCTGTAAAAGCCACAAATTTGATAGGGTAGAAGAGAAAGGCCCAGGATATTTGGGTTTGGAGGACAACAGTAAGGGATATACTTGGATGACACCAATCCTCTACCAGCAAAAAAAGAGTGCTCCCTACCAGGCAGGGCCAGCATCTGACTGTAAACAACTCTGTCATCAAAAATCTTGGTTATTTAAGACTGAACAGATACCCTAACTGTATTTCCAACCTACTTCCATGACAGCTGAAGTTTACTCTAAGAGTACACCTAACCCTGCAGAGAAGGTGTGTAAAGGAGTTGACCGTGACACCCTCCACGTGTTACACATCCTTTTTTTATCGAGGTTTCAGAATGGTCGGCAGTTTTACTGCAGAACTGCACCCCACAACACCGAATGAAGAACCAAGTTTGCAAACCTGGGTGTGCGCCAAGGTTGAAGTGACACACTAGTGACTGTCTCAGCCCCCCGGGAAAAAGTGAATTAGATGAATCACAAAACAATGTCACAGTTATTTCTCCGGTAAGTTAACTATCTGTTGATAGTTAACTTACACATCACAGGTGATGAAGACATAAAAGTTTGACCTAGCACTTCCACATACTGTACTCTGTCTTGGAAATTTTTCCCCTGCATCTCCATAAACTGGCATTATTCTTAGACTAACAAAAACTCTTTGACATTTTGAAGCAATGAAAAACTTTGGAAATGGGATTGTTTCAACATGGGAACATACTACCTAAATATTCCGAACTGCTCATAGCTTGTTGTCAACCCAACAAAATTTGGTCTAGTACCAGCCATGAAGCAAATACCACACACTTCATATACCAAACAACTTTTATTTTAATTATTTTTGAAGAAAAGGTTAGGAGAAATGGGAACTGAGCACAGCAAGGTGACCTACAAAATAAACAAGGCCAAAACCTTCCTCTGTTTTTATGCTGCACAGAAACGTAGAAACCCAACAATGAAGTAAAGCTTTACCATTCATCATTAAATTTGTAGCTAAAATGTTGTATTCATGCAATTTCTCAAGCAGAAATTGCCCATTTTATACCACTACACTTCTAAGAAAAGTTGTCTATGTGGTTAATGACACTCCGTGCAATGAATTTTTCTTAAATATGCATTTCTCCCTACACGCAAACTCTTAAAACAAAACTGAACTACGCATTGGGGGATGATTTTATTTCTGGTGTCAAATCCAGGAATACTTGCTTTTTTCATTCTACATCAGTAGATCTAAGGAAAATTTGAAGCAGATTATCAGATTAATTTGAATTATTAAAAACTTGATTGCTAATAGTGATTATACTAAAGTAGAGAATCAGTGAACTGGAGAACAAGTATGACTTCACATAAATATCAACATTAGTAACATTAATCCATAAGAGAATAAAAAACTCTAATATGGCATCTCACAAAAGAAAATGGTTGAGCAATTGAACCTAGGCTACTGGAGTAGCGTTAACTGGGTTTAATCCCACCTGGATTATTTATTATCCAGATTTTAGTACACAATAAATTTTAGTACCTAATTGTGGAAGTCTCAAATACTCTTCACTGGCTTCTGTATTCTCTACTACAGCAAAGAGCAGTGCATACCTGAAGAAATGTTTCTACCAGGTGAAGAAATATCTGCAAGTCAGCAATATAGTGGATTTGAGCCTACTTTCATAAAGATCACCACTAGGAAAAATAAAAAAGCAAATGCAGAAACATTTCCCAGATTAAAGAAGGAAAAAGAAAATAAAAGGAAGTCACTTACTGTAGCAAAACTCCAGGAATAATGAGGAATACAGAGATTTTTTTAATGCAACACAAATGGAATTCTGTTTGTAGGTGCCAGCACTAAAGCTTTGCGCAGATGACTGTGCGGGTGAGGAGATTACTGCTGTGCCCCCTAGAGGCTGGATGTCCGGCCAAGGAACTGCTCAGCAGCTACAAAATACAGAGGAAGCTACCAGCACTAGATCTGTAAGCATTACTTACTCCTTTTCTTTTAAGCATATTTTATGTACTCTAATATACCGTAAGCATTAATACAGCAAACCAAACCTCTAAAGGATTCCTGTCAAGTATAAATACATGCATAAACACAGATATAATTGAAAAAGTCTTTGCTTAATGAGCTCATGGGTGCTTTGGCACAGTGCATAAAATGTAGATTTGAAATTTTAAGACGATACAGCAATTCCCATAGTTGAAGTTTGGAATCAACATAAAAAAATAAAATCTATTCAACATCAGTAAGTTACTCTAACATGGAGACACACCCTACAAATAACAACAATGAATTTTTTTATCACCCCCCAGAGTACTCATGAAGTGTGGATATTTTCAAAGGCAAAAACATCTCAGGGTAAAACCAGGATCAAATTTTGCATTGGCAGTAAGTAAAAAGCTCTAATATACCTAGTCAATCACACCCTAATTGAAACACAGTCCACAAAGCACTTAATAGCTCAGCCCAACAAACATAGCAGCAAGTGGAATTTGGTGCACAAATGCAAATTAATAGATTTTTTTTCCTTAAATCATACATGATTTTTATCCTTATTATCTTACTACCAACAGCAAGTAAGCCTTATTACAGCTAACTAAGAAACTTTCTTGCCTGAAATCCAGCACTGAACTACCCATATCACTTCAGAAACCATACACTGGTAAATTATATTACAACATAACAGAAATCTCTCCTGAAAATAGTTTTCCTGTAATTTACATGCATATACAAGGTTTCATTTCCTTCAGTGCCTTCTTACCACATAATGAAGCTATTAATAGCTATCCAGATTTTTGCTTACAAAATTTAGAAAATATCCCAATTTGATACCAGGTTTTTTTCTTTTTGATATAGTAAAAAGAAATACCAGAAGAAAAATGGTTATTTTCTCCTCTAAAAGCATAGTTAAATGAAAAGTTAATATCTTTCATGAAAACTTCATTGCTGCAACTACACAATACTACCATGCCTGTTCATACTTAATTTTCTTGTAGAAATTACATTATACAACCTCACATATAATTGGTTCTGAGTGAGGGTAGGAGAGAACCAGTCGTTAACTATGACTAAAATGACCAGTTTTCCAGTGCAGTTGTCTTCTAATTAATTTAAGTGTGGGGCATGGTCATTGAGCTATGCTATAACGATTTGCTTGGAAGTATTTTTCCCTTTCGGTTTCTTTTTCCCCCTTTTGCTTAACAGAATACCTTACATCTTTCAAAGCTAGAACAGCGTAGTGGGGCAGGGGGGAAGTGCTTTTGGCAGATGCCACGCCAAGGCATGTATTACTCACCATCCTTCCACCCACGGTCAGGAATGCAGCTCATCTATTTCTTAGCTCTTTCCACTAACTCAAATGCTCAGTACTGCACGTCAATTGCTGTTTCAAAAAGACAAGCTTCTTAATGACAAAGTAGGCTGCCATTTTATTAGCAGCAAAATAAATACAGCTCTAGTGCTCAACGCTGAATCAAGCTACAGTGATTCCTGTACTTACTCTCAGCTCTTAGGGATTACACCCAAACCCAGTTCTGCTCCAGAGCAGCTTCCAGCTGAGCATCTGACAATGCCAGTACTGTACCCAGGAGCTGAGCTCCAGAGAGCCTGGCACCCCAGGAGCGTATTAAGTGGACACAAGTTTCTCCTCACTTTATGCTTAGTATTTTCTATAAGATCTGACTTAGAGAAGAAATAACTTATTATATCAGGGGCTCTTATCTTTACAATAAATGACTGCAGGTCACCTGGTAGAGGATCCAACAGGTATTAAAGTGATTATAGCCTTGATCTTAAGTCAGAAGATAGAATTACATATGTGTTGGTAGAGATGTCAGTAAAGCCATGCAGAATGGCAGTTTTCTGTGTTTAAGAAGCTCATTATTTTTCTACATTTTTACTACATTTCAAATGCATGTTATTTAATTTAAATGTTTACTACATTTCAAACACAAAAGAGTTTCACGGTAGCAGGGTAAGACCAAGAAGCTGGGAATG
>VYZQ01059797.1:0-16718 GCA_013400655.1 Mystacornis crossleyi
TTCTTTTTTTTTTTTCAGTAACTTACCATACTGCGCCAGATCAATTCCCTGGTTTTGGTGTTTTCTTCTCAACCAGCTCAGCTGATGTAATTAATTGTAATAGTATCACTTTTGGCACAGCTGAGCAGGAAAAAGCTCCTGCACATCAGATTTCTGGTGTCCAGAATGGAGCCATCTGGCCAAGGACGCTTTACTTGGCTCCATCCTAGGATCCTCTAAGGGAAAATGGTTGTGGAGCTGCTACCTAAGTCTCCAGTGCATGGATTTTTTTCTCTTTTTAAAATAGTAGTTTTGGTGATTCCACTACACAGACAACTGCCAACTCATAAGTAATTTGAATTTAAAGCCACCACTGTTACTGAAGATCTTTGTTTAATTAATTATGTCCAGAACAGAAATTAACTGGAGTGTAGGATATTTTTGATTTTAGTTTTAGTTTTGTTTATCACAAAAATAATCTGTGATAAAGATAACTTTATTGGACCTGCTCTAAGGGTGTAAAATCTTATGTCTAAGGAATGTAAACATCTAATAAATCGTTGTAAAAAGAAAAGACTTGAACAGCTATGTTGCAAGGTGTGTACATTGTTTTGAATATTAAGACATTCATTATTTTAATAGTTTTACAATAAACAACAAAGACAGCTTCTTCAGCAATTCCACAAGAAGTAGAATTGTGCATCACGTGCTACAGAGAACTAAGTACGAAGACGGAAAATCCAAAATGGGTGAGAATGCTGTATTTTTTACCTAACCCAAAGCTATAAAATTTTACATCTTTACTTGCCTGAAAAACTATCATTTGAGTAAACTCAGTTTTTTCCTTTCCTTGAAATCTTTTCATTCACACAGTAACTGAGTTGAAACAATGTCCCATCATTTTCTACCCAAATATCTCAGTGAAAATTTGCAATATTTTTCACTTAATTACTCATTCATTAAAACAAAATAGAGAGATTATCATAACCTCACATTATTGAGAGTCACAATAAGGGTAACATATACCTCAGAAAACTGACAGTGTTTTCAAGGACTCATCCTAGTATTTCAGCTACTATCCATCAGTTTCAGTCCAGCAGAATCAATGTGTACTACACTTGATTTATTTGAGGTCTCTGCGCAGCTCAGAGACATTTGATCTGAAGACTAAATTAATTTTATATCGACACATAATATATTGTTAGTTTTTAGAAGGTCTGACTATCCATTTTCATTTTCAATGACCTGGAGATGTGTGCATGATTTTCTATTTTTTTCTGCAGGAATTAAATTAGGATTAAATATGCAGAGGCTTATGAAGATGATACCAATTACAGAAAGTTGTTGCTTGAGTTTCTGAACAAAAGCAGTAGTAAGAAAAACAGGGAGAGTAAGTGTTCATATCTAACACCTTTGCAGCTGATGATGGCTGATGAGATTAGTTTAGATAATTTGTATATTTGAACAGACAAATCTGAATTCCACCATATGTACCTGTTTCTTGGGGAAACTCTTGGCTACAGATCTGCTCTTAAAGGCTATTTAATCTTTTTTATTGTACCTCTCAAGATTATTTATTTTTTCATATTTTATAATGTGCTGTGCTAGTACAACAAATCTGTTTTTAGGAAGACTCTAGGAACTGATCCAAAATTCAGTACTCAGTCTGGCGCAGAGCACTGCTCTGATATGAAGTTCTCAACTGGCTTATATTTAAAAATACCAGGTTAGCTTTTAACCCTGCAGGGGTTTCACTGCCTCAAGGATTGTCTATCCATACCACTCTCTGTGTATGTCAGATCATCTGGTCACCCATGAAATCTGAATCATATGCTCTGAGGAATACAACGTGAATGTAACTATCTTCGCACACGCCATCTAGTAGAAGCAACCAACCCTGAGGGAAGAGTTGCAGACTTTGGCCTTTGGCAAGTTGCTGTCTAGTTTGACAGAGCCAGAAATCTTGAAGGATCAGCAAGACCTGCTGAAGTAGTTGAGATTATTGATTAATTGTTATCTTTAGCAGCATTCTTATCATCTAACACTGTTACATTCTACAAATGTAACTTGAAAATTCACACTACTTGAAAAACGTGTATAAAATATTGATATCAGAACTAATGCTTTTTTTGTTTTTTAGGTATTAATAGGTTACTAAATAATGGAACATATGAAGCAGCATTTCCACCACATGAGGTAACCTGGTTATTTGATTTTTAGTTTCATGTTAACTTTAAAGCTTACACTAAGGGTTTGGGATCTTACTTTAATTCTGTCCTGCAACTTTTAATTTCATATTGTAATTTGTTGATGCTTCTTTTTTTTATAGCCTTTACTTTATTATTGGCTTTTAAAATTTTCCGTATTTGGATAATTTGGATATTACATTAACATCCTGGAACATTCTCTGGATGAACTAGGATATTATAACTCTTGTCTGATTTTTATGAACTGGCCATTGCCTGAAGAGTTCTTAATGAGAGTATCATTTGTTTCAAATTGTTCCAGTTAGTAGTATTAAATTATTTTTGCTTGCCACCGACAAAAGGTTTTTTTTTCCTAATAGGTTGGCCACTTGCTCACAGTTAGGGAGACTGCTTAATTATTTCGCAATTAGTATTTTCAGAATAGTTCTGGATAATTTCTACTACTTTTCNAAAAAACTTGTGTAAAACTTCAGAGAGTTTTCAGAAAATCTTTTGATGTTGAAAAGAAGAAGCAAGCCACACATCTTCAGTCCTTTGAAATGCTCTCAGGAACATGGTAATTGCAGTGAACTGAACTCTGTGTTTCAGCTGAATATTGTGACTTGGTTTCGTGTTTCAAAGGACTGGGCTTTACAAATGGCTGAGAGTAATTTTTTTGATATGGTATTAATAATTAAATACTAGGAATACAGAGAAGGAGTATTTTAGATAAATAATTTAACATCATTGTTAATGCTTCAGCTGTGAGTTACTGACTTCAGGGAAAAGCTGGCTGTACTACCAGAAAAACCTGTGAAGCTTTCTTTGGCATCAAAGCCATGCTGTCATATCCATTTTATACGTTCCTTTGTTATGGCATACACTACTGTTTGCACATTTCAGTTAAAATTAGTGAAATCATATTTTTAAGCCACTCTTACCTTAATTGCTGCTTGACTGATGTTAAGAACTAGTGGTAGAACACTGAATTTATTTTTTTCAATTTTTTTTGTTTGCGACATGAACAAAATAAGACTGAAAATTCAATTCCAGTGGGAATGCTGAGACTTGAACTCTTTTATGGGTAACAGTGAAGAAAGAAGCAGAAAAAAAAATTAAAACATGTAAGACTGGGTAATGCTTTGCAGTCATTTATCCAGCCTACTGTGAGAATAAGTTGATGTTCTCTTCCTAGGTGTTCCTAGATGCTGCAAAGGTCACACTCAGTGTTGACATCTTTGGTATGCTGCTTTGCTGCCTGTAAGGAGAAAGGAGTAGAACCTGGACTCTTTGCTATGTTTAGCTTTGGTTTTAACTCATTTTAAAATCAGAGGATCAGCAGATCCTCTTACTGAGGATCAGATTGCAACAAGTAAATGGTGTTCTTTGAATTGGGGAAATGTTCAAGATTTCAAATACATGATAAAAGTCTAAATGGCTTAATTACCTAGATCTACCAGGGTCAAGAGTCTCTCTGATCACTAACTGAAGTACGTCACTGGAGAACTCTGCTCTACTCACAAGAAATGACTTGGCTCACTTGCAGTTAATTGATGAAATATTTTTTTACCATAGCTGAGTGATGGGCATTTTGGGGGGAAAAGTTCAACTAAGGGATATGTCCTACTTCAGAATTGGAGCAATATTACAAATGCAAGAGACTCTGCTCAAGACTGTTCTAGCAAATCTATGTGTTACCTTTTGACTGCCAAGCATGAAGCTATTCTTTTAGTCTGTTAGGTGGTCTATAAATGTCAGACATGGCCTGGAAGGACTCCTTTTTGATCAGGCAGACTCTGTTTTGCTTTTAATGCCTCAAGAGTCCTATGTAGCTTCAAAATAATGCCAATTTTGTTTCCTTCATCTTAGAAAATACATACCATAGGAGGAATATATTTTTCTATACTTTCAACAGTAGTGAAAGAAAGTAATGGAAAATGTCTAGGAGAAGTACTAGAAATTTCTAAAATTTTATAGAAGAAATAAAAAGATACCACAAGCATTTCTTGAAAAATTTAAATAGGCAAAAGCATACAAGTAGTCACCTATTAGTGAAATAGAAACAATATTGAGGTCACATAAAGAACAGAGTACTTCTTTAAGGTCTTGTATTAATATGTTTCAGTCATTAATTATTAGAGAAACTGGCCATTTCAGAAGTGTATGTAACCCTGTCTCTTATGTCAGGCTTACATTAGCTCCTGATGACATGTTCCAGATGTGCTCAGAGTAAGAGACCTATTTATTAAATATAAAGAACATTTCTATTAAAATTACAATCAAAAATACCTAAGAAACTAAGCACCTAAGTGCTTAGTACGGTACTTATATTTCTTTGTATTTTTTTTTCAGGGAAGCCACAAAAGCAGACATCCCATCAAAACACATGGAGCACAGAATCACAGACACCTCTTATATGAGCGTTGGGCACGGTGGGGAATGTGGTACAAATACCAACCTCTTGATTTAATCAGGTATTAGTACTTTGAAGATTTTCTGTGATACAAAAGGCCTGACAACAGTGTGCTAACTATATTCATAAATTCCTTGTGTTTTCCTCTAATATTTAGATATTCCCTATTATCAGATGAGGCAGGAATTCTCTAAGTTGCTTCTTTTGCGTGGTCTTTTGTAGAGCTGTTGATTTCAAGTGAGCCTGCGTAAAATACGTGTAGTTCCAACTGCTCAGGAATTTGCAGTGTGAAACTTAAAACACAAACCCGTAATGTGGTCTGCTGAGACTACAAGAGACACTTTCCCCTTGTGAGAGCACCTTTGAGAGCAGACTGTTATCCACATGGATGGTCAGAGTTATCAGATGCAGAGGACTTAAAATGCAAGCCAATTTTAACCTTTCCATGTGGGTTTACATAAACTCTTATTTATATGTCTTAGACTTACTGTCATAGGTTACCAAACATAGAGAAATACATATAATTTAAGTTAAAAAATGGTGATATTTGGGTGTCAGTTTCCCCCTCTGACACTGAACAACAATAATTCATTTTCCTTGCTTTAAGTTTTTATTCCTGATCTGAGTCATAACCGGTTATTGGTGGAGCTAAGCATGTGCCATGGAACAATTTTATGCTGTATCATCCTTGATTGACTTTCTGATCACTACTATTTCATCTTTTCTAGCAATTGATACCCAAGTTTTGAAGAATTAAAGTTCAGTCTTCAGCTTGTGTTTTCAGAGCATTGTTTTCACTAATAATAGTCTGAAATATGTCATATTATCTATGTATGATTACCTATCATAAATGTTTTTTTTTAAATTGAATACTTAGGTCAAACTAACTTACTTTATATCTTTCCAGATTTTTTGTGTACATCTATTTATCTATCTATCTGACTGTCCTGCCTTTTAATAATGTTGATACTAGCCTATCTACTTAGTCATTGCAAGGACATGAAAATTACAGAGGCACTACAGTTATATCCTTGTATGTTCTCATAAATCTGCAATTAGTGTCACTAAAATGTTATGCTAGCCTGACAAAAACCTGTTTGGTAAACTGACAATTTTGCCATAAACTTGTGATGGTAATTCCTTGTTAGTAATATTATACTACTGTGATAGTAGAGATAGATAGAGGTCACCATAAGTTTTAGTTTTAAACAATGCATGTGTTTCTTTTTCATGTAGGCGATACTTTGGTGAAAAAATTGGACTGTATTTTGCCTGGCTGGGATGGTATACTGGAATGCTTATTCCTGCTGCCTTGGTTGGGCTCTTTGTTTTCCTCTATGGATTATTTACAATGGATTCCAGCCAAGTAAGGTAAAATTCTATTTAATAATATGTAATGGCCTGTTGAAAATTAAGAACAGTCTGGCACAACTTAGATTGCTGTACTTTTAAATGTTTGTTGCAGATATGGTAATAATGTAAAAATAAACAGAATATTGGGTGTTTGAGTCAAGTATATACACTTTGTATATCTGTTTTGCATCAAGTCAGATGTGTACCACTGGCAGTGGAAATTTTTATCACTGCATCTGCAGTGATTCCTATTAAGGAAAAACAGACCAATCTGTAAGGACCAATTCTTATGTTGCAGATACTGCAAGAGTTGTTGATCTAATTAAGGCTAATGGGTGAAAAAACAGACGTATTCTGTCATTACCTCCATCTTGCTATAACTTCCAGAGTGTAGTACAGTTACTAAACTTCAACTTTTGCCTATGTCTTTTTTTTCTTCTTCATTAAGAGTGGCATACCTGGAGTCTAACAAAATTCTTACCTGTGTCATTGTAACTTGCAGCCAGAAGACTCGGATTTGGGGAGTTTACAGCCATGTGAAATGAATCAAGTTTTCAAGTTTCCCACTGTTATGATTTTGCTCTGAGAAGTGTTTATGTCAATTTAGATGCTGTGATGAGGGTGCTCAAGTGCTGACTGTACTTTTAGGAACTCTCTGAGGATCCACCCTTACTGCAAAGTTTCCCATTAGATATTATCAGACAGTATCAGTATCAGTGAACTGCAGCTGGTGCTCCAAGTAGTTTGGGGGCTTCAGCTGTATGTATAATTGGAGTCAGATTTCATAGAAAATCTTGCTCTAGCTTTGAGCAAGACTATATTTAAGTGTTATCTAGGGAATGTTCTTTAACTTTTGTTTAACAGTGAGTTATTATATTCCGCAGTGCTGTAATGAACAAATTTTTTAAAGCTTGCTTTGTACAGCAAACTCCTGAGAAACTGTACGAATTCAAACCGCATTAAATACAGTTGAATGCAATAAACTTATCACCCAGGAAACAATGCTATCTTTAAGATATTTTTCTCTGTATTAGGACTGTTTTTCACCATAAGCATCTTCAAAATGCAATGGTTCTAAGGTCGAGGATCAGCCTGTTCTTAGAGCACAGGGACCACAGCTGTTGAACTGTCAGTCCTATATTTGTCACATGTACAATGGCACAGTTCCAACAAAGGGGGAACAAGGGGCCATAATTTACTATTATCAAGGTATAGCTTAGTATTTCTTCCTTGTGGGAAGAGAAAGGTGTGTCATTGGCAACTCCCCAAGAGAAAGAAGAGAATTTCTAATAATTTCAAGTCTTTCAATCTGTAAGCTCTTATGTGCTTTTGTATCATAGAATATCCTGGGGTGGAAGGGACTCAAAAGGATCATTGAAGTTCAACTCCTGGGCCTGTATAGGACAGCCCCGAGAATCCCACCATGTGCCTGAGAGCATTGTCCAAATACTTTTTGAACTCTGTCAGGCTTGGTACTGTGACCACTTCCCTGGGGAATCTGTTCCCGTTCTCAGCTGCCCTGTAATTGAGAAACCTTTTTCCAACATCTAACTTGAACCTCCTCTGACACAGCTTCATGTGTTCCCTCTGATCCTGTCACTGGTCATCAGAAAGAAGAGGAAGCGGTTAGACTGCTATGAGATCTCCCCTCACTCTCCTATTCTCCGGGCTGAACAAGCCAAGTGATTTCAGCTGCTCCTCTTATGGCTTTACCTCTAGGCCCTTCACCACCTTCGTAGCCCTCTTTTGGATACTCTCTAAGAGCTTTATATCTTTCTGTCATGGTTTGACACTGGCCAAATGCCAGGCACCCAGGAGAGCCGTTTGCTTACTGTTCTCAGCTGGGCAGCAGAAAGGGAAAAAAATAAACAAAGGGCTCATGAGTTGAGATGAGGACTGGGAGCAAATACTGAGGGCAAAACAGGTCCAAATTTAAAGGTGTAAAGAAAATTTATTATTAACAGTCAGAGGAGGATAATGAGAATTAAAATAAGTTTTTAAAACCACCCTTTTTTTCCCCCAGTCCCTCCGTCCTTCCCACCGACAGCGCCGGGAGACAGGGCGTAGGGGTTTTGGTCAGTTCATCACTCAAGATCTCTGCTCAGGGAGAGGGAGTCTTTCCTCTGCTGTGCTGTGGGGTCCCTCCCATGGCAGACAGTTCTCCGTGAACTTATCCAGCATGGCTTTAACCTCATGAGCAGCAGTCCCGCCAAAACTGCTGCAATGTGAGTCCCTCCCACGGGCAAACACTCTTGCCAAAACTGCTGCAGCATGGGTCAATCGTTCACGGGGTGCAGTCCTTTAAGAATAAGCTGCTCTAGTTTGGAAGCAAGGGCCCTCTATCTCTGGAAGCAGGAGCCCTCTCTCCATTTGGGTCTCCCACTGGATCACAGCTTTCTCTGGCATCCACCCATTCTGGCATGAGCACTTCTCTCACGGGCTGTGGGTGGATCTCTGCATACCCCGTGGACTTCGTGGGCTACAGGGGGACAGCCTACTTTACCATGGTCCTCACCATGGCCTGCAGAGGAATCTTGGCTCCGGGGCTTGGAGCACCTCCTCCTCCTCCTCTTTTTTTCCACTGACCTTGGTGCTGCCATGTTGTCACATGTCACTCACATGTCCTCATTTTCTCCTCCTCTCACTCTAGAAGAAAAACTGCTGCTTGTAGATACCATTGTCAACAAGTTCCACCAATTCAAAGATTGTTGCAAGATCCTGAAGTGCCAAGAAGTTGACCTTGTTTAAGTTCAGCATTAGGGCGTCGCTCACCATGTTTTTGTTGCCAGTCAGGCAGCCCCATCGCCACTGCGCGGGCAGTGGCAGTGGCCGCGGTGCTGGCGCTATTTAATGCCTCTTTCATGTGGGGTGCTGGGAAGGAGAAGTCATCGCCCGCACCCCTGCCCCTGCCCTTCTGCCCGTGGTGTGGCGAGCTACAGGCAGCCAGGCAGGCAAGGCTCGCTGCAGGCTGCACCGAGATGGCAGCGCCTGCAGTGCATGGCTGCATGCTGCACCAGGATGGTCTCAGCGGCAGCCCCTCGCCACCCTTGGAAAAAAGCTGTGCATTTTGTTTTTTTTTTTTTTAATATGTCATCAGAGAGGCGTTACCTACTTCTTTAATTGGACCAGCAGCATGTCCATCTTCAGAGCCATCAGGGACTGGCTCTGTCAGATATGTTGGAAGCTTCTAGCAGCTTCTCACAGAAGCCACTTCTGTTGCCTTTCCCCACTACCAAAAAAACAGGCTGTACCAAATCAACACTCTTATGTTGTGGGTCCCAAAACTGCACCCTATATCCAAGGTGAGGCTGCACCAGCACAGAATAGAGCAGGACAATCACCTCCTATGTGTCACACGCTTCTCCCAGGAAGATACGACTTGCAGATACGACTCCTCTTTAACAGAAAAATGCGGTTATCTTCCTTGCTGAAGGTTGCAGGGTATTATGAATCACATGAGCACAGAGGTAGGCTAGCTTTTGAGGGTTTCTGTCCTCAGTTTTTTCCCTTGGCTGCTGCTTAGTAGCTGCAGACAAAACACAGACAAAACACCTTTGAATTTGTCCCTGTGGGGGCTAGTTGCATTTGGTCTCATTCTGAGGTACCTCATTGTCATGCTGTGCTTCACAGAGTGCCAGCGTGCCCCAGGTCTCCAGGCTGTACTCCAGAAACAAGAGACTGAAAGTTAGGTAAACCACCATATAAGCCCTGTATGCCTAGAAGGGAAGGTGAATATTCATATATTTATTATAGCTATCATTAGCCAGTGTTCATTTCAAAATACTGTCAGCGGGTGGGTTATTGCAGAAGTCCTAACCATGTGCTCTGTGGCAGCCCCACATCTGTAATCTGGATGTAGTACTTCTGTGAAAAAGGTGCTACCTGCCTTTGATTGTGTGAATCTGTGCAGTTCCTCTGGTTAGTCATGACACAATACTGTGTCAGTGCATTTCTGTGACTGTGTTAGTAAGAACAAATGTGAAATGTGTAACTCAAGCTGATTATGCCTGGCCTGATAAAACGTATGTAGATGTTTTCTGTATCACCTTATGTACTTAGGCAGTTCTAAAGGCCACTGATAACAGATGCTACACCTTGCCATATTTTTTTACTTAGCCTGGAAGGTGTTGGTAAGGATTAGGCAGAAACCTCATACCTAGAGCAGACAGGAGTTATCCATTAGCAAGCAGATGAACTGCACACCTGTTCTTATTCTTGCTGTAGTCTGGGACTGAGAGATTATTCATCTAGTGTTTCTGCGTTCATTTAAAGAAAATTCTATATAAGCATCTGTAACAGTTTTAAAATCTATAATTTGATTTTAAGCACTGCAGCTACCACCATACACAAATGCAGTGTTCAGCAGCAATCTGGAAGAAACAGAATTGGATATGTTACTTTAAAAAAAACTAGACACAGGAAACCCAGTGAAAATTAAAAATTTAAACATAGCGTTAGGGCATTATGGCAATGTCAGAACTGGCATGTTGCCCTAGGGTCAATATTATTCAGTGAACACTGTTTCATGTGAAACAGGTTTATTACTCTTGTTATGAGGAATCTATGGATGTTAGGAAGTGTTGATTTAAGTATGATAAATTCTGTCAAAAGCCCTATTTTTTATCTGTTTTGTGTACTACAAAATCTGAACTTAGCAAAGGATCAAATCAGTTTTACAGAAGGATGCTTTCCTCAGTGATGTGCCTTCACCTCTCAGGTGCAGGAAGCCACCATCAGCCCCCCTCTAGAGGCTGCAGGCAGGAAACGATAGTTTTCTTTTTTTTCCAGATACCCACCACAGTTTCAGTAGAGAAGTAATAAGCAAATGCAGGAGTATGTATTGCCATAGAACCAAACGTTGCTTCCCATGCCAGCCATAGGTTTTGTGCAGCAATTATTTGAAGGTTATGCAGAATGATGTCACATCTAAGAACTAGTTTGTCTTGTTTATGACTTGTCCAAGTGCTTGCCTCTGCTCCATGCTCAGGGTCTGCTAGCAGTTTGCTCTTTATATATATGTATTAAAATATTATATAAATGTATATTACATGTAGTGTGTGTATATATATATCAGCCTGTGCCAGGAGCCCATCTCAGCTCAGCACAGGGCCATAAGTCTCTGCCCTCTGTGTAAAGGAAAGATTCTCTCTGTAGTTCATCTCTGGCTGCCATGGGCAAATTGGTAATGGAAAAGAAGGAAGGGTACCACAAAAAAGGAGCAAATATCCCCCTCTCATACTGACTTTTGCCTCTTGTCATTGTGTCTCTCTTCTTTGCTCAGTTACAGTTCCAGGGAAACAACAAGTTTTCAGGTCTGATTGAATAATTCGATGATTTAAATGTATTGTACAGTAAAGAGAAACATGAAATGAGATGGGAAGACAAAACCCCTGAACACACACTATGGTATCAGAGACTAGACACTATGATAAGAAAATATGCATGTCTGTCCCATGTTTAGAAGCAAAAGTTCTTCCATTCTACACATTTCTTTTGTCTGTCACAAAATAATTGCATGAGATGCGCAGTATTGCTGAAATGGACATTGAAATGGAAGATGTTCTTTGTCTTGGATGGATTTGGAATCAAGCTTAGTAATATTGTGGTTGCCGTAAGGCAGCATAGAGGTCCCCCAGGGTACTGAGTTTATAGTCTTGGCAGCTCATTGCAGGATTCCATTGCGAAAATAAGGTAACCAAGAGAAAAGTCAGAAGATTTCTATTGAAGAATCTCCATAGTAGCTCCCAGGACATTTGGGTTATATTCATAGAACTTGGACATGCAGAAACAAAAATGGAGAATGTGACCTTGTATTTGTTGTTTCATACGCTTTCAAATAGATTTTGATCCAAGTTCCCTCCTTGAGCTAAACTGGAGGACATGTGAAGTTACAGTCAAGCAGAAGGGCTTAAATTGTCCTATAGCAGTCCCTTCATTTGGGTTCTTTGAACAAATTAGGTGCAATATCTCTTACTATCTTTATTCTCAAGTTAGATGTCAAGTTGGTTAGTCTCTCTAAGAGTAAATCTGATGGTTTGAAAGAGTTTGGTTTTGAATGTGTTTATAGATTTCGGTAATTATCACTGTTATAAATTGTTCCTTTATTGTCAGTCAAACAGAAATGCCAGGCATGAACGCAGCATAGCTTGAGCTCTTTGCACCATATGCTTTAGTCAGATTTCAGATATATAGGTGAAAACAGTACAAAACAGCTTATTTTGCTCTTATATTGAAGATTTGAGTTGCAGTAACAATTAACATAGCACCTGTCATGAACACTTGTGTAACAAATGTTACTGCTTTTGCAAAGTAGTGCGAAAGCACTGACCTATTACTGTCAGTATAATTTTGTGAAACTTTATGTGTTATTAAAAATGAAACAACACTTTAACTCGGGATATATAATATAGAAAATGTAGTATTTATCATCTTGAATTTAAATTCAAAGTACAGTACATTTTGGCCTTATATTTGATAGCAGTTTCCATTTTGGCAAACCATGATAACATATGATTAAAATGTGTTTTTTTGCACTTACTAATTTGAATGAAAATGTAAGCAAGAAAATTCTCTGATGTGACACACTAAAATTTCTGTGACTCTGCAACTCTGAAATGACTGGGTGTGCTCATTCTGGCTTAACAGTTACTCAGGACAATTTCTTTGTCAGGTTCACATTTTGTTTAGAGTTTCAATGAATTGGTGATTCTGGTGTTATGTGAAATATGACCAGTGATTAATACTTATATTTAATATTTTACTTATATTTAATATTTTACTTATATTTATTGTTATGCCAGAAAGTATTTAATAGATGCACTCATTTAGAAATAAGCATAATCTTCCAAACAGTATTAGAAGTGTAAATACAGCTTTTGTGAGGAGGAGAGATGAAAGTGCCATGTTTATTAAAACAAATTAGTTGGGATTTCCTGGCATTTGTTTTATACTGCTACTTCCTTAGTGTGTCAGGATCATTTCAGGCATCTCATCATTGCTAAAGCATAGGGAAAGGTGCTTGCTGAGGTTCTTTGGGAAGCTTGCTCAGTGCACTTAAAATTTGCTTTAAAATTCATTTTTGTACTTCTGTTAGTTCTGTTTTGCCTTTGTTGAGACTCTTAGTTATGTACTATGTTTTGAATACAAATGGTCCCAGTGAAAACAGCGACTTCATCTTCTTAAATCTTAGGATTCTTAAACATCAGAATGTGGCTTGAAGATATTGACCCCCAAAATGGGATATTAAAGTGGAGGTTTTTTATTAGTCCTAAATATAAGTTCTTCTGTAGAAAATAAAAATGCAAAGACTTGAAATACTACCGCCTGGAATCCCCTTTTGTGGGGTTTATGTGTGACTGATCTAAGTGTGTATACTATCATCCTGTGGAACAGACCTTCAGCTGACATAAATGCTGTCATTTGATTGAAATCAGCGTAGATATACCAGTGTTGTCTATCCTGTAAATGTTTGGTATCTTCTACATAATCTAGAAAAATAGGGTCTAAATGCGTTTGACGGGTAGTGAGCAATTTTTTGTTTTTCTGTTTGTGATATTTGGGGGAGAATTTGCTAGTGTGAGAAGTGTAACATGATGCCCCAAGATATTGTATACTACTGTGTGGCCCATAGAGTTCAGGTTCCTGACTTGGGATTAGGCTTTTCAAGCCAAATATTCACTTTCAATTTATTTTATTTGTCCAGTCTTGTGGTGTAGGCTCTGTTAACAGAGGACGCAAGTGACATAACCTCTGAAAATCATGGGAATGCTAGAAGTGTTTTTATAACCTTTATTTTCCTATCTCATACTAAAGCAAAGAAATCTGCGAGGCAAATGAAACCATTATGTGCCCTATGTGTGAACGCAATTGCACACTACAAAAACTCAACGAAAGCTGCATATATGCCAAGGTAATTATTATACTATTGCTATCAAGATAATTTTGATTGTGTAATGGCCCTTGTTTCAACCAAGCTTCCCGAAAAACATGTTGTTTCTCTCCAGATGTTGTTTTCAGCTCTTGTAATCCGTCTTTCTAATAAGGGAATGCTCTGAAATGAGCTGGGTTTTTTCAAAACTTGCTTTCTGTGAGCATTTCCTTATTAATAAATTCTTACTATTTTCATCAACTTATTAAGTTCCCTGTGATGACTTAATAATAAAACTTTTTGTAATGTTTTTCCTACATTCCTCTATAACTATCTTCTTACACTGTTCCCCTTGCTTGCTTTGTATTTGGATTTTTGCACCTGCTTTGCTCTGTCAAACTAATGCAAAGATTTTATAGAATTAAATATTTTGCTACAAGAAGCTGTTCTTCAAACTTAAATAATCACAAGGACTTCTGTATACATGCACTGTTTGCAAGTGAGCAACGTATTTTGATGTGTGGTATGGTTCCTAATGCTGAAAAAGGAGCCTTGAATTTTATCTTGGTATTCTTTATCCCATAAAATAAATCTTTCTCAGAAGCCCGTGTTTATAAAATGTGATTGTCTCTTTGCCATGGCATTACAACAAAACTGCAGCAGTGTCAAAGAGAAAATAAATTTTGTATTAGATGTCAAAATTTCTTCTGGTTAGGACCAATGCTGAGTGAAACCCAACATTTCCAACCTATCTGTGAAAATATTTTAAAAAATTATTTACCTTTACTATTTACATATTTAATTTTCTGTTTTATAATACAAGAGGCGAGAGGTTGTTTTGTAACAACAGCAATAAATACCACTGGAAATATTGTACTTAAAGAAAAAGTGGTTTTTGTTTTTAAATACTACTATAACTATGTAACAGAAAATAGCTCCATGAGGGGGAGCTATTTTTTTTTGTAGCTTCTTTTTTACTAATTTCTTTTTTTTTCAAATGTGTACTTAAGGTAAAAGCTTTCTTAATTGAAATAGCATTATGCAAACTATACAACCCATCCCAGAAATGCCTCTTTCTGGAAGGTGATAAGTGCTTCCTCAGCAGTCCACTACAGTTTTAACAGGAAATTAAATACATTTGACCTTGGATATCCCTTTATGTGTAGATCCTGTTGTTTTAACATTCTTAGTTAATAAGAAGCAGGTTTTGTGCCTTATTTACATTTACACTGACATGTGCTTAAATCATGCAAGGTTCACATTTAATGTCACACTGGGAATAATTCATTGCAGTAGGAAAAAAGTGGCAGTCCATCCATAGTTCATTTATTTTCAAATCAATCCTTTTGGAAAAAAAATTGGATGACGACCAGAGAAGACAAGGAGTAACTACTCCTATTACATCATCGCAGGCACTCTTTTCTTGTGTCTATAATTACAGAAATTCCTTTAAGCTCCCAGCTTTTCCTGCCAATGCTTTTGTTCTGAAAAACTGATCAACCTTGGATTACAACACAGAAAACAAGCAAAAATCGTCTCCTTTCAGGATTTGTCTGTCCTGGATCTCCCCCAACTGGGGGAGAGATAGAATTCTCTTTGGGAGGGAATGGGATTACCATCTGGCCACTCAAATGGCAAAGAAAACTAAAAGCAAAAAATAGCTTTATGAAGCTTTTTCTAAAGGTTATAATGTAATGCCTACACTCACCGTGATGTCTCTAAAGAAAAGTTCACCGCACCTTCACTCATTACCTCTTGCTATGAACTGCCTGCTTTCTAGCAGGGATTGTGATTCTGCTGGTTACCACTGTGTTGCTCAAGTTGAGCAACAAATACCTAAACACGTCAGCATTTCCACTGTGTTTGCACCCAAATTAGTCAATGAAAACAATTTGTAATGTTAGAAAACTACAGTCTGTTTTCAAATCAAATGGTCCTTTGTATTTTTTGAAGCACTGTTCATGCCATAAGTAAGTGGAACTAACATATTTAAAAATAAGGCATAGGATCTGCTCTCTGGAAGAGAAAATGGCATTGTCAGCCTTTTCGTCTGGTTTTGTCATTGTGGGAACATAATTTACTTCTCTGGCTACCTTGTTCATAACCAAAGAGTTAATAAGCAAGGGAATCTATTCATGATTAATTTCAGGCATCAGCACCCTTATTCTGGAACAAGTGTTTTAATCCTTACTCGTTCAAGTAGCTCATTGTAGAGTACAGAAACATTGAGTTAATTAGGAACAGTGAGTTTCTCTAAGTGATGTTCATCTTCCCAAACCTGCTTATATCCTGGGACCTGCCTCATTTGTGTGAGGCCTGTGCTCATGTTTCAGGTTATTAAACCTGCTGTCAGGAGTTCTTTGTTAAATATCTGCCAAGTTTCCCTGCAGAGGATCACTTTGGACAGAACAAAGAATTGCTGGAAAAAGTCATATACTTCAAATACTTTTTCTTCCATGGTTTCATAAAGCTTAGAGACAAAATACAGAAGATGCCTTTTTCCTTGTTGTTCCTGCCCATTTCTTTCATCCCCTCCTGCTCCCATTTAAAAATATCACACTGAAGTGATTTTTATAATTTAAGGGAAAGGCAGGTAATACCTTAAAAGTAGTTGAAGGGCTGGATGATCAGGCCGTCATTTTCATTCACATTAAATGGACTCTTTGATCCGTGGTGATTTGCATGGTCTTGGGGCTGGTCCTGCATCCAGCACACTTTGGCCTTGACTTGGGGCTGGATGTTGATTCAAGGTGGATTTGAAGTGCCTGAAGTCTTATCTGATGATGACAACATCAGTCAAGTATGCTAAGCAGGACAGAGTCCTACAGTATTTCATCTCTGCTTAGAGGCCTTCTTGATCAACAGAGTCTCAGACTATGCATTTAGCCTTTGAGTAAAGTCTTAATTTTTAGTGTGGTGC
>VYZQ01059798.1:0-14263 GCA_013400655.1 Mystacornis crossleyi
GGCGGCGCGGCCGCTCCGCCATGCCGGGACACGGCGGCGGCCACGCCCCGCCCCGGCCACGCCCCTATCTGCACGGCCATTGGGCGGGAGCAGAGACTCTGCCAATCAGCCGCGAGGATTGCGGCAGGAAGAGCCCGCCCCCAGAGATGATTGGTCGAGAGGATAGCGGTAGCTGTCCGTCAAGCGCCGGCGGGTGTCGGTAAGGGGCGGGGCCAAATGCGCCGGCAGTGGGGCAGCGCTGGGGTGGGAGGTACGGGCATCAGTGTGAGACATAACGGGACGGACTGGGACCTGTATGAGATACAACGAGCTGTATTCGGACCAGTATGGGCCATAACGGGCTGTACCGAGATCTATGAAATACAACAAGCTGTTTCGGGACTAGAAAGAGCCATAACGGGCTGTATTGGGACCAGTATGAGCCACAGAATGGGTTGTACTGGGACCAGTATGGGTCATAACAGGCTGTACTGGGATCTGTATGAGATATATCGAGCTGTACTGGGACCTGGGTGAGATACAATGGGGCTGTACTGGGACCAGTGTGAGATAAAACGGGCTATACTAGAACCAGTATGGGCCACAGCAGAGCTGTACTGGGACCTCTATAATGGGGCTGTAGTGGGACCAGACTGAGCCACAGTGGGGCTGTGCTGGGGCTGTACTGGGGTGGCACTGGCATTCCAGGAAGGCTGGAAACTGGGACTGCAGGAGGGTTGTGCTGAGAAGCAGTGGGACTGAACTAGGGTTGTGGTGGGCATACACCAGGATGGGGCACAGCTGGGATGTGGCCCTGCAGGTCCCACAGCTGTGTCACCCCAAAGTCCCCATCCACAGCACCCCAGACAGGTAAAATCGGCCTGGCTCTTCCAAAAATAACACACCAAAGGATCTGTAGAAGACTGGGATCTGTTGGGACTTGTCCTGGGTAAAGCCCTCCGGGGCAGGTCCATCCCACCTCCAGACGCTTCTCCAGAGCCCAGCGCTCCATCTCCTCCCTCTTACAGCACAGAACGAGGGGTTATTGGAAGGATCCCTCTCCAGGTGGTACCATGCCAAAGGAAAAGGGAATGAGGCTCCTTAAAATCAGCAACTCAACCTACTTCCAGATTTTTCTGGCAGCCAGGCCCCGCCAGTCCTTGCCGCTGAAGTGGAAGGCTGCGATGGTGCTTGTTTTGTACCAGATCTCCACACACGCAGTCTGTTACAGCATTCATCCCTTGGATTTAGATTGAAACAGGCTGGCAAGGCTCCATGCAAGTGATTTCCAGGGGAAAGTTTTCTTGCTGGAGCACCAGTAAAGGGGTTGGCTAAAAATGTCACTGAGGGAACGGTGGGAACAGCTCCCACTGGGAAGCTCCGTGGGCACCACACTCCGAGCACAGCGGGAGGAGGAACACAGGGTGACCTTCAGCACAGCCCAGCACAGGCAGGTCCAGCCCCGGATACAAACACAACTTCTCCATTTCGGCACTCTCTTGGCAGTTTTTTCTATCCGCTCTGGAAAACCCCACTCACTGCCTGTTTTCTCCAGAACTGTACCTATTGTCTGGTTTTGAACAGCAAAAGGGAAGTGATTATCCCGCCTTCCTGCAGGGTAGGAGCACCCTGCATCCACCATCCAGCCACACGCTCCAAATTCCTGCAGCAAGGAGGGGAGCAGGCTGTGACAGGGACACGTGGGGACCTGTCAGAGACAACAGCTGGACACTGTGGCCAGGGAACACCAGCCACCTGGGCTGGGCCAGTGCCAGCCACCTTCCCCATAGCCACAGGGCTTCCTCCAGATCCCAAGGGAGCACACTAGAGGCAGAAGGATGCTGGCTCTTTCCTCCTGCTTCATCCCTCTCTCCCCTCCTAAGCATGGAATAAGGTAAACAGGATGTTCCTTGCACTGCCTGACCATGACTAAAAATATAATATATAATAATAAATATAAAATAAATAAATTTGGGGCTTTGGGTTACCCTAAAAACCAGAGGTACTCAAATCTCAGACACCTGCCTCTTCCTGGGCACCTAATTCCGTGGATTAACTTGGCTCTGTTGTGTTTCTATCAAACTTTGACTGAAGACCCAGGAATCATCTGTTTTCCAGATGCTCTCCAGGACCAAGAGATTCCAGCTGCAGGATATAATTGCAAATCAAATTTTCCAATAAAATCCTTGCTAAATTCAGAGTATTTTTCCCCCACTACCACACAGACATAAGCATTCCTTCAGGAATGACTGAGGAGCACCAGGAAAACTTCAACAAGCCCCTTTTCTTGCAGCTTTTCACAGAAAATAAGAGGATTTCCTGCTGTAAACTGCTTAATTACAAATCCCAATGTACTTCCCCATCCAAGTGCTCCGAAACCAGGCACATATCCATTAAAAACCTCAAATCCAAGGAAGCAGAGCTGCATGTTTATTAAAACAAATCACAGGCTGTCCAGAGCAGACCCAGATCTCCTTTATCACAGGAACAGCTACACAAGCTCATGCCGACAGAGGAAAAACTTCTAAGTCAGGGTCAGTACAAGATCCAAGACAGCGAAAGAACAAGAACAAGGGGGTTAATAAGTGTGTGGAGAAGAAGTTTTCAATTAGCAGGAGGTTAAATGAAGCAGTGAGTGCTGCGGGCAGACAGATGATGCTCTTGGCCACCATAAATCCCTCAAAGATGGATCTAAACTAAGCTGGGCATGACCTTGATGTCTTTTCCCGAAGGGATTCAAGGGAGAGCCTGCACTCGAGCAAAGCATTGATCACTACAGACTACTCACTACACTGCCACATTTCGGGGCTCCATCAGTTTCTCCTCTCTCATCAGTAAGGGTCAGAGTCTCTCTGTTCAAACTACAGCTGGGGGGCAGTGGATGCAGCCCCAAAAAGGCCAGAATGGAAATAGGATTGGGAGGGTTGGGGTTACAACACGGACACGTTACGTCTCAGGGCTCCACGGCTCCTATTTCTTCCTGCCTCCTCTCTCTTTGAGTGCCAGGTGAATCAGAGAGCCACTCGTCATGTTGTAATAAGCCAGGGAGTTGGAATCCTTAATGAAGATGCCCTGAGGGGAAGAGAAAAGGAAAAAAAAACACAGCAGAGCAGTCAGAGCAGAAACCTTAGCATTGCCTTCCCACAGAATCCCACCCAGATCCCAACCCTCCTCGCTGTACGCTCAGAGCAGGAGGATGACAGAACAGTGCAGGCTTTGAAGACCCCAGAGAGATTCCAGTGTCCAAGATGGACACTGGAGGTGGGTACAGAATCCTAGAATGGTTTGGGTTGGAAGATCCCCCCATTCCACCCCCTTGCCAAGGGCAGGGACACCTTCCACTAGACCAGCCAATACAGACACTGTGGCTCCTACAACAGAGGGACAGTCACCACATGTGGAGTTATTCAGGTTCCACTCTCCCCCCACTTTTTTCTTTTCCTTAAAAATAATCAGCTCAGCTCCCTTTCTCGTTAAGGGTTAACAGAGTATCTGCCCACAGATGAACTCCTGAGGAGCTAAGTGCACAAAGTTCACTGCTTAGGCAGCAGGTTGTGCCTGCCTGGGCACATGCATGACTGGAAGTAAGTCATTAAAAAGGAACAGGGCCTTTCTCACAGCTCCAGCTTCGAGAGGAAGAGAGAGAGAGTGAGCTCTTCCCTTCCCTGTTTTGGAGAAAGCCTTCCCCGAGATGCCAGGGTTCCAAGGCACACTCGCCCACCTCCCGGAGCACACAGCAGAGCTGTGGGAGCAGGCTGCTGCAGTTAAATGTCAAAAAAAAAAACCAAACTAATAAAACAAGAGGCTGATTTCAGAGAAAGCCACATCAAGTTCGGAAGACTCATCTGCAGCAGCAACAGTGTGAAAATCCACTGATTTAATCACCTATTAAAGGCCTGTTGTGCTGTAACAGAGGGCAGCTCTGTCATAGCTGTGCTGCACAGGCAGGAAAAACATTCCCTTTGCTCTTCCAGTATCTCATTGTGCATTTAATTGTACATTATAATTTTTCTTCATAAAAAGTTGTGTGAGAGAACAAAGGAACAACCAGCATCTGAAGGGCTTATACCCACCTCATACTGCAGCTTCTGCTTCCCAGCTGGCATTCCTGTGGCCTCATGGATCTTAACCTTTATAACAGACACCTGGGGAGGATCAAAGGGCTCCTTCAGAGTTTTGTCCCAGTGCTGCTCCCCAGCCCCATGGAGCTGGAGTGTGGGGAGCAGGCTGAGCTCCCAGCTGCTGCTCTCAGGGGCAGCACATGGAGCAGGGCAGGGCAGGGCAGGAGGATGAGCTACGTGCCTGGTCTGAGAGGGGTAGGGTGAACACCAGCACTTGGCCATTCAGCTTCCATTCCGTCTTGTCCTGCATGTTGGGAACTTGGACTTTGACGGTGACTGGGCCCTATGGGAAAACACAGATAAAGTCTCTCAGGGCTGTGACAGCACAGCACCAGACTAAGTTTTTATTTCCGTATCTTGACTCCAGAGTAAACACACTGAAATGTATTTACAAGTTAATCCACTGCTCCCAAAATAAAACATTTCGTTGGATTTCTCTTCCTTTTGTGTGCCATCTATCGAGCACCACATGCACTGACTGTCACAGGGCGAAGGTGTGAAGCACGGAACAGGAGACTGCTTCTCTGCGCACATGAGATCTCAGAATCACAGACTGGTTTGGGTTGGAAAGGACCTTAAAGCCCATCCAGTGACACCCCTGCCATAGGCAGGGACACTTTCCACTATCCCAGATTGCACCAAGCCCCATCCAACCTGGCCTTGAACACTTCCAAAGATGGGGCAGCCACGGCTTCTTTGGGCAACCTGAGCCAGGGCCTCCCCACGCTCACAGGGAACAATTCCGTCCCAATATCCCATCTAAATCTCCCCTTTTACTTTAAATATCCCCAGAAAAACCATACAGCTCCTCCTAAGGATTTAAAACTCCTCCTGTGACACTGGCACTCCTCGGGAAGGAACTGAGGCTCACATTTAGCTCACCTTGCTATCAAATACACCACATTACCCTACTATCATGCTGGCATTGATACTCTAATCTCTTTACATCTCCAGCTTAGCCCTCCTCTCCTTAAAAGCTCATTAGCAGCTTTAGCTCTTCTCTGCATTATAACCTACCTCTCACTGCCCTTAATTACAGAAGAGCACTATCCTACTCTGTGTAGCTCTTCCCACTAAGAGACAAAGGAGTTTGGTTTGCCCAGGAATGACAAAAGGAAGGAGACACCTCGGGAAGTCCCTTCCTTGCCAGGCATTTTTGCCCCTCTGTGCAGGGAATTGGCTTTACAGCCCCTGTGGAGCTGGAGTGGAACAGCCCAGGACTCTGATCCACACATGTACCTTGTTCCTGCGCAGAAATTCCTCCTCTGGAATCAGGCTATCCTCACTCTTCAGTTTCTTGGAGACTGGCTCATCCTCCATGGGGGGTGGGGGGTGAACAGGAGGCATCGGCGCCGGGGATGGGACCGGAGCCACGGGAGGCGCAGGGACAAAGGCTGGAATGGATGGGGACACACAACACAACCCACAGTCAGCCCCTGAGTGCAGAGCAAACAGCCCCTCACAACAAAAACACTTTGAGCAGAGCAGCACAGGCTGAAAATAAATGTCACAATACATGGAGGAAGTTACAACCAACAGCAACATGCAAACTTCAAACATTCGGAGAGCTCTCATATTGGGAAGCATTCCAGGAAGAGATAACAAGGCATGAGAGCTTCCTGCAGATCTTGCAAAAAAAAGAAGACGCTCTCAGTTTGGCAGGCAGTGGTGCCAGCTCGTCCACTTAGGGAAGAAAAGACAAAAAAAAAGGGAAGAATTGCTTCTTACATCATGCTTTTTAACTCCAAAGCACCTAATGAGGAAAAGGGTCAGCAAACAGCTTTTCCTGCAGCAGCAGCAGCTTCTGTAAGGAGCTGTAACACCCACTGAGGTGCTGGCAGCTCCTCTTTACTCTGCATTCCTAATTTTCACCTGGGCAGGCTCCTGGGGCCACAGGATTCCCTGCATTTCATGATGCAGGAAGGGCCTTGAGCCCAAAAGCAGTACTAGATGAGCCATACCAAACACCCCAAAACTCTTAACAACACAACTTAGGGCCTGCAATCCCACTTACACACCAGTACCAGGGCACAGGAGGAAAAAGACTCCAAGCTGAAGCCCGTTATAAAGGCATTATCTGACAATTCCCAAGGAAAAGCTGAAGTCACTGACCTGTGGGGACTATCATGGGGGGTGGGNTAAGGAGCTGTAACACCCACTGAGGTGCTGGCAGCTCCTCTTTACTCTGCATTCCTAATTTTCACCTGGGCAGGCTCCTGGGGCCACAGGATTCCCTGCATTTCATGATGCAGGAAGGGCCTTGAGCCCAAAAGCAGTACTAGATGAGCCATACCAAACACCCCAAAACTCTTAACAACACAACTTAGGGCCTGCAATCCCACTTACACACCAGTACCAGGGCACAGGAGGAAAAAGACTCCAAGCTGAAGCCCGTTATAAAGGCATTATCTGACAATTCCCAAGGAAAAGCTGAAGTCACTGACCTGTGGGGACTATCATGGGGGGTGGGCGGGGACTCATGATGGGGGGAGCAGAGGGAGGCATGGGCACCACGTTGATCCGTGGGGTGTGGATTATGGGAGGCATGGGGGTGGCTATGACGGATCCTGGAGGCAGCCGGACCACAGAAGTCATGGGCGGACGAGGCATGACCGGAACTGCAGAAACCACGGCGGCGCGGACGGGAGGAGGCATCTGGGGAGAGAAGATGAATTTCCTTAGCAGGAATGCCCAGGGCTGGCCTCAATCCCGATTTAAACAACCAGGGAAACACATAGCCACGGGTTCTGCTGGCCAAAGACTTGCAGGGAGCCTTAGCGGCCCCACCATATGGGCAGCCCAAGTTGGCCTGAACAGGCACAGAAGCCTCATTAACAGATTAAAGGGTTCCTCCTTCCCTCCCCACTTTGGGATCAGACCTCCAGGCGCTTAGTTCCTTTTCTAAATTGCTGTTTGGGACTCACACAGCAGATCCCCTGAGGCAGGGGGTGAATGTTCTTACCTTGGGCTGCTTTTGTCCAACATCCCTTTACGCCTACAAAGGCCCTCAGCCATCCCTTTCTTAGCCATATTCTGCCTCCAAGACCCCACTGCCCAGCTGATTCCAGTCTTTTTGATACCTCTAAGGTAAAAACTCCACCTAAGTTATTATATTCCATTTGTAACAGCAAGTACAATAAGGTTCCTCTAAAATTTCCAAACTACTCTTAAACCACAAACTTCCCACAAAATCCTCTTCCCTGCCAGCACCCTTGACTTTCATCAGGACTCCCCCTAACTAACTATAGCCCCAGTAATTGGCTTCTGAGACCCCTAACACTCACGGTGGGTGGACGAGGTACAGATGTGATGGGCTGGGCGCTGGCAGGGGGGTTGGAGGCTGAGGAAGGAGGGGGTGGCTGAGGTATCTCATTGGGTTTGCTGGGTCCGATCTTCTCCTTGCTGTCATCCTCTGGCACCAGTCCCTTGGCCTTGTGGATGGCTTCAATTTGCTCTTGAAGAGTGATATTGGCCTGAGCAGCCTGCTGTGTGCGGGCCATGCTGCCTGAGTGGCCATCCCAGGTCACCTGAGAGGGTAAAATAAATCAGAATAACCCAGCCTGGCCAGACTGCAAAAAAATCCAGAGAGCACCTTGATAGAAGGAAAAAAATTCAAGACTCTTCTGTCTCTGAGCATTCACAATGCTAGAGGGACCTATTCCAACCAATCAACCAAAAATTCCCAATTTCTACTCTACCTTTTCCTCTGGTTTCTGGATCTCTTCTTCACCAATCTTTTTACCAATGGCAGTCTCTTCCACACCGAAGATATCAGTACGACGCTCTGCCAGCTGCTTCAGGCTGCTCTCAATATCCAAACCTGAGGGGAAAAAGAGCAATTCTTATCTCAGGAAATACAATCAAACACGATCAAGCCTCTCTTACTGATCTTTCAAGTATTTGGTACCTAATGGCCGAGTGATGCTATTTTTACACAGAATATTCTGAGTTGGAAGGGACCACAAGGACCATCAAAGTCCAATTCCTGTCTCCTTTCCTTTTTTTGGAAAGATACTGGCCAGCAACAGCTGATTCTTTTTGATTTTAACTTTATAAAAGGGATTCAATGTACGAATGACAAACATATCCATCTAATTACCACAGAAAGGACATCACACAGAGATGGTCGTGATCAGTGGGGGCAGTGAGGGGCTGTGCAATCAATGCTCAAGCTGACCTGGGGCATAGACCTCATCATCACTCTGCTTCTCCCGGATGGATCGATCCCGCTGCTCCAGCCACCGTGGATCCAGGAGCCCGATCCTCATGTGTTCCTGCATTTTACTGGCGGGAATCTTCTCTCCAGTGATGGGAGACACCAAGTACTCATCCGGAGCGGGGGCGGGTGGTAACGGTTTTGAGGCTACAAGAACAAAACCACAGTGTTGGTTCAGTCAAGAAACAAATGGTTTGGGATTTTTCAGGAAGAAATAAAGGTGGTTTTGCCCACTAGTTTGATTTACCTTTGGGATCGTAATCTTTCCGCACAATGACCTGATCTGGTGTGGGAGGGAGTGGGGGTGGCATCGGAGTTTCTGGAGGAGGAGGAACCTTCTGACCTTCATCTTCATCATCTGACCCCTTATTGAAAGGGAAACAAAAATCATAACCAAGTTCCAGTGGCCAAATTCCTTTGAGAGAGATGTAGAATCCTACACAGTGCTGGAAGAACGGATTATGCAGCTTCAAAGCAACGGAGCTGCTTTGGACACCTATAGCATAGTGGTTCCTCTGGACCACGATTCAGAAGTTCAGAAGCCCCAGAAGAGGAAGCAAATATTCCTCAGCTTCCACATTACAGCATCCTGGCATGCAGGGGCTTACAGTTAACCATGCTCCAGTTCCCTGTTAGCAGAAAAACAGCTTACAGTGGGCAGAGCCTAAGATGAGTCATCTTTCAGTGCTCCAGACTCTGGGCACAAAAAAGCCTGAAAGACTTAAAACCACAGAAATATAAAATTCACACCACTGGGTGCCAAAATTACTGGATTTCTCTCGTGGAAATTGTATTGTCATGGAAAACATTAAAAAAAACAAACCTATTCCAGCAGTAACAGGTTGTTTGAAGATTTCATCAGAGGGAAATTTCATTTCCTCAAGAAACTGAAGAACTATTTACAGTGAAAGTGGAGACATCATAAACCCTATGAACTTTAGGGGACAAAATCCTATTGTCCAGTTACCTCATCCATATCCTGCACTTGTGTGTCCTGATCCAGCTGGGCTGGAGGCTCATCTGTTTTCTCTTGCTTTTCATCTTCCTCATCTGATTCCACCTCCATCTCCACCTCCTCACTTTCCCCAAACTTTTCGTAACGCTCCTGGATAAGGATTCGAGCTCCCAGCTCTTCTGGAGTGGTGGGAGGAGGGAAATTCCCTACAATGCAGAAAACACAGCTTCTGTTTCTCCATCCCATTTCATTACCCAACACACAGAGACAGAAATATCAATTCTTGAATGAAAAGCAGTGGCAACAAAATCCTTGGGAGCCAGAGGATATGGAAGGGAATGGATGGAGTCTATATAAACATCAGCATGACACAAGAAGATAAAGTGACTTATAAATGGAAGCACTACTAGAAAGTGGGATGAGGTCCGCTGTCCTGGGGGAAGTGGAGAAGTGGACACAGTCCACAGTCCTGGACTGCCTTCAAGGAGAGCATCACTGACTCCAGAAAAAAAAACAACAGCCCTGCAAAATGTCAGTGTAAGGCTTTTCCCTTCAACTCTGAGGGATAAAAGGCTGTAAACCCCAATGTCTGCCTAAAAATGGCACTTTAGGACACATTTCCTGCTCATAGGGGGCAGAGTTTCATGGAGGTGGCAACTTTTAATGTCAGCACCTTGCTCGTTGGGCTGGAAGTCAACTGTTTCCACAACCACAAAGTCGTGCCAGTCAATCTGGGCATAGGCAACACGCTCCTTCTCCTTCTCCTCCTCCTCCTTCTTTCTCTCTCGCTCCTGGAACTTGGCCCACTCCACTCTGTAATAGACCTGCAAGAGCAGACAGAGCACACAGTGTCAGAAAAGGAACAGCTCAGTCATCTCACTGCTGGTTTGCAAACGAAAGGAAGCAGGAGCAGTGGGAAGGTTCTTCCCCCAGAGGGTGCTGGGCACTGCCCAGGCTCCCCAGGGAATGGGCAAGGCCCCGAGGCTGCCAGGAGCCTCTAGAAGCATTTGGACACCACTCCCAGGGATGCCCAGGGTGGGATTGTTGGGCTGCCGGTGCAGGGCCAGGAGCTGAGCTGGATGGTGGGATCCTTCCCACTCAGGATATTCCATGATTCCACTTTGTAAGTACTTGGAAATGGCATTGTGCAGTATCTCTGTGCTGCCACAAACCACCCCTAATACCAACACTAGCTGCAGTTTAAAGCAACTTTGAGCCTTCTGTACTCAAGTGACAGCAAGTGACACATCCATTTTACTCTCTATTTGTTGCCAATAAGCCAAAAACATGCAGAGAAAGAATTCAAAACATAACCAAAACACTTCAACAATTTTGAAAATTTTTCCTGGAATACCTGATCCAAGACTTCCTTGGGATTTTCAGCCTCTTTCTTGAGCTTGAGGAGCAAGCCCTTTGGTGGGATCAGGATCTGAAACACATTTTGCATGACAGTTGGCGACAATTCTTTGTGCCAAAGCCTCTTTCAGAGCAATTATTCTCCTTCCACACTGCTAAAAAATACCAGCAGACCCCCGGGGCTATGTCCCATTTATTCTCATTACTTACCCTCTCATTACTTACTGCTCATCCCTGCACCTCAAAATATTCACTTGTGGCCTTCCAATTATCCTCCAGATCAAAAAAACCAACCTTTACTTAGATTACAATAGTGTGTGGTACATTTAGGTGACAGCCCCCTGTGCTCAGCACAGTATCCACTCTGAAGAGTAGGATTTAAAGGATGGATTCCTGGACCTATACTTCCAGCCTGGCTGGTTTGTAGAGCTTCATCAGCCCTCCAGACTCATTCCTGCTGTGGAAGGAATCACCCTGCTGGGAATACCTTTGTATACTGCTCCACCAGCTTGGTGAAGTAGTTGAAGAGGCTGTGCTGGGGGCGAAGGAAATCAAACTGGTAGTTCCTCTGCTCCTTCTGCATGAGCTGAGTGAGGAACTGCCTCCCGTTCCGGGCCACGAACTGCGCCGTGAGCTTCACCACATCCAGGTCGAAGGCCGAGATGGACGGAGGGTCCGCGATGAACTCGAACTCAGGCGGAGGCTCCTTCGGAACCACCGTCTCCTGGATCACCTGGGCCTGCACCTGCAGGGAGAACGGAGACAGCTCACTGACCTCCTGCAAGCAACAGTCACCAAACACTCAGGAGAATCTTTTTTCCTCCAGCTGCTGTGGGAAAACAACGCCAGTTACCATCCTGGCAGGTGCAAGGATGAGAAACTATCAGGTATAATTTAATCTATTAAAAACGTTGTTTCAACAGCAAACAAATCTGGAAAGTATCAGGACTTTGCTATAGCCTTTCCAGGGCCACCAGCACCACAGTGTGGCTGCTGGCCATGCCAAGCATGTAAAAGCCCTGGATTCATTCCATGGCCTTTTCCCACCCAGTATGTTTAAAGGCACAGCTGAAGAAGGTGAGCAGCATTTTGTACTCCATGTTTTAAGGAGAAGTCGATCCTTCTGGCAGGAGAAGTTTCTACAAAACAGCGCATGCAACAAGGCCAAACAGAACTCCAAGGGATTCCCAAGACTTGCCTCTGCCACATCCAGTCCAAGTGACCCCCAGAGTAAGTACTTTGTCAGTCAATACACAGCTAAACGTAACTAAAATGGACCAATTAAACCGTATTTTGGCACTTTCAAACAACTTTGAGTTACCAGCACCTGGGGGATGCACATTTGCATCAAAATTAAGCCCCAGACACTCAACTCCAAGCGCGTCACTGCTGTCATTTTGACAAATGTATAACCAACTCTTTCTTCTTGACTTTCGAGCTTCCTTCCTGCTCAACCCCAGGCTGTGACACCACTCCAAAGCAGCCAAACTCTTCCCCAGAGTGATGGAAGGAACACTCACCTTCTGTGGGAGCTGCTGCTGGGCACTCTGCTGCTGCTGCATGACCTTGGGGATGGCAGCTGAGGGCTCCTGGGCTTTGCCCTCCTTGAACTCGCTGACCTTGTGCCGGTAGTAGGCATGGTAAGGATCGTTGGGGTTCAAGAAGTTGAATTTGGGGTTATTTATTTCATTCTGACGAATTCGGGCTTCAAATTCCGGACCATTTCTAGCGAGGAACAAGAGAAATTGTTTAGGTCATCAACTCAAGTGTAAATGTCTCTTTCAGGCTAAGCATGAGCTACTCAGAAGACCATTTTCTCTCCCATATGGGAGGAGTTTCTCTCTCAGTAGCTCACGCCCAGCTGGACATACACAAGTTACAGCCACTTGTCCTCCTAATTGTGTTTTTAATGTGATTATGAAAAATTTACACTCACAAGTGTTCTATAATCTCATCTCTCGGCACACAAAGGTAATTTCCACCACTGACTGAAGTTTACAGTTACGAACCATGAAGTTTACAGTTCCTTACTACACCAATTTTATTTGCTCTATTAATAAGCTTTCAAGACTAATTTCAGTTCCAGAATGATCATGTAAGGAAAAAAAAAGCAGGTAACCATCAGCCTATGCAGGGACTGACCACCCCAGAGTGCTGCATTTAGGAGCCCCACTCCAGGTGACACCCACTCCTCCCACCCAAAGCACGAGCCAGTGATTTCAGGGCAGTTTGAGAAAATTCCCAGCTGCCACAGGGTGTTTCTCCTCATATGCTCTGGATACCTCCAAGTCTCATTTAGACATTCCACCTCCTCCAAAAGAGGAGGTCTCTACAATCCCAAAGGATAAACACAGTCCCTTCCTTATGCTCAGAAGCAGCCAACACTCCTTGGCAGCACTTTAGAGATGAGTTACACAATAAGGGTTTGGCTGGAGTAGCATTTAGTAGTTCTCTGAAACCAAAACCCACCACACTTTAGCACTAAAACACAGCCATGACTCCTGCACCAAGGCTCCCTTTCCACCTGGAATTTGGTTTCCCCTTCAGATCAATCAGAACAGGCCCTGTTACCCAGTTATTGCAGCACCCACTGCACATCTGAACAAGGACTTTATTTATTTACTACCAGTTTCTCTAGCAAAGAGTGTCTTACACCTTCTTCAGTAGAATATTGTTGTTTCTTTTCCAGTCTCACTGATTCAGCCTCAATACTTAAAATCCTTCATGCAAAACCACAGAACTGGGACCTGCTTCAGCCTCTGGAGCTACACTGGGAGCAGAAGCATGAAAATTCCACGAAAAAAAGACATCACCGGTGTCACTCACCTGGCTACAAAGCTGGCAGTCTTGTCCACAATATTCCTGACCTCTGGAGGAGGGTAAATAATTCCCACCACAGGCTTGGCTGGTGCTGCTTCCTCCTTAGGCTCCTCTTCTGGCTGTAATAAAGATTGTTTTATTACAAAAGGTGAAGTGTGCCAGGATTAGGCCTTCCAAACACAATCCCAACAGCACACAGGAACATTTATCCATCCTCCTCCTCAGCCCCTCAGTCACTGAACTCTTCCTGACACGAGACCTGGTAGAACAGTATGAATCCCACTAATTCCTTGGTTTCTCGGGATGGGAGACAATGTTTGTGTGCCTGTCAGAGGCAACCACTGCAGGGACAGGGACAGCAGGACAACAGGGAAGGTGCCTCCATAGGAATCAAAACAATTCCTCAGGGCATTTCCACTATTTCAGCCTTAACCCTGAGTACGTTTATAAATGCTGAGCCAAGAGGCTCAGGAAAACTCATTCCTAAGGTGTGGAAGTTCTGGATGTTCCTAGGGGCCTGCAGGACCTGAATGACTGACTCCACATTAAATAAACCACAGTTTTTAATCCCACCGTGGTTGCACTGGCAGCTATTTTGTAGAGAAAAACAGAGCATTTTTCTCACTGACGTTATAGGAGGATCCAAACTAAAATCCCAGAACCTTCCCTGTGGATGGCTTTGTATTCCAGTAAAACCAGAAGCTACTTTTGCAGGATAATAATGATGTTGTTCCTCTTTCCTCAGCAAGCAACTTCAAAGAAATGTTGTTATAAACCAGGACAGATCTACTAGAAATGTTTATAATCGTAACAGGG